>OU744726.1:47459903-47721111 GCA_916613615.1 Steromphala cineraria
GCTCCAGAAAACTGTAGGTGTAAACTTGGCTTCACTGGTGAAGACTGCTCGGAATTCGATTGTTCTGGAGTGTTTAACTGTAGTTCCTACGGAAGTTGTGTTGGCCCCAACCAATGTAGCTGTCTGTCAGGTTGGGAAGGATTTTCCTGTAGTACTGTGAGTCGGGATGACATTGACCTTTGCCCTTTTACTTCAACTTCAACATCGCCTTCGTCCTTATCCTCAACAACGACTCAAGTAACTATAGAAAAAACAACACAACCTGATGTTTCCGGAGCAGACGCAACGTCAACGTTGATTCAACATATCATCATAATATCAGGACTCGTTTCTATTTTTAATGTTTTATAGTCTTCCCACAGCCCAAACTCTTGAGGCATGGGTATTGCTCATATGCTATATATAACAAGGCTTTTCGAGCGATATTTTTATCTCCGAAATACGGCGTCATCTCAAGACGATAGTGCCTCTGTAATTGGTCATCTTCCACGTGTAATTTGTTTGTTTGGGCTTTTGGACCAATGCGAGAGAAGGTCGCGACCTATTGACGCTATTTTGGGCACTTCCGTCTTGTGATGACGTCAGACTCGCCTGATGCAACTCAATACTGATTAGCTCTATTTATCAGGGTGACATGCGTTTAAAGAGACACAGAGTATGTTGATAGGATCACATATGTCAAATTTTGAAATCGATGTTATTACATCGGGAACCACTAACTGTTACTGAAAATACGAGTTAAAGGTCGATCAGTACATTTGAGCGAAAATACGGCCATTCAAAGTCGGGATTTTGATCGAAAACCGGACAATGTGGCTCGAGTGGCGCGCGCAAATTCGCCAAACGTAATTTTGAAACCTTGTCATTAGCTGACAGGAAGATATATTCGATTCGATAGTGTTTATTAGGTATTGTAACTAATAAGTAGATTAATTGGATGCATACTTTCAAATATTAAACGTATTTGAGATTTGTTCTTGATTTTTCCATTTAATCAAGCATTTTAGAGATCTTATGCATTTATGGATATATTTGCAAGTCTAATGATGAGATATGAACTTCAATCAGCATATTAGATATTTTGTAGCTTATCAAAACCAAATAAAATTTGAAGAAAGATACTCTGTGTCACTTTAAGATCGATGTCGAATGAAAGAGAACATGTGGGTACACGCTACAGGTGGTAAGTAACCGATGTCACCAAAAGAATTCGTAGTACCAAATGTATTACTTTTACATGCCACCATTTTATATACTTCTATTTGTATATATAAATGTAATCATATGAAAGTAGGAGAAACTCTTAGTTTTAATTGTATTCTTTAACTTCCTTCGTGTAATATTAAAAAGAAAATTAAAGTTGCATTTTTAAAATAAGCTTACAAAAGAAAAACCGAAGCTTATACATATAACAGTATATTCAAAGAATAATTGCACTAGGTAAAATTTAGTCGAAACTTTGAAAATACATGAATATTGATTTAGAAACCGTTAAAGGGGCAGTAGCACGTTTTTAGGGGGAACATGAGGTAATGTCAGGAAAATGAAAATAAATGGTTCCAATTGAAATACAATGTATTTATACTAAATTGAGCAGTAATAATTCAAATATATAACATGAAGTTTAGCCATGCGGTTCGTTTTTCTTACACAAAATGAAATAAAGGTGTTCACACAAAAATGGCCGCCAATGGATTTTATGTGAATCTTCAAACTTTGTCCTCTGACTTTAGGTGATTGGCTTGTGTAATGAGATTATTGACACTGTCAATATAATACATTTAGCAATAACTTACAATTATCAGTGAAATATTTAAAATATAAATTATCAAAAAACGTGCTACTGCCCCTTTAAAGTTAAGTAAATCATTTATTCAACAATTGAAGACACTTTAGAAATAGGACATTTATTTGAAATAATAAAAAATTGAATTTAAAGTATTCAAGAGAAATGATTATATTGAATCAAGTGTTCTAGATGTAAGGATAATATTTTTTTGGCAACGATTGGGAATATATGATTTAAGAACAAAATGATTCGCTGAAATGTATAAATACATGTCTGTGTTAGTTCAATATCAGGTTTTTGTTACCGACTTGAAATACTCGATAATTATTCATCTGTATGTATCGCACAATTCAACTTTCTTATGAGGGGATTATAAAGGTTGATAAATCATTATTTGTACTATGTATTTCGTTCAATGTGCTCAATTCATCATGTACTTGTATGTAATGAACTCATATATAGCTATATTTTTTACATACTGATATTCATAATTTCTTAATAGAATGAACTCATATCAAACTATTTTATTTACATACTGATGAACATAATTTTCTTAATGTTCTGAACTCATATCAAACTATATATGTTACATACTTTATATTTAATATTTTGTATAATTCAATTAATAAATGTAACTTATTTTTTGTATGTATTGTCTGTATTTTCATTTATTGCATACTATATCAACAATGTATGCAGCTGAAAGAGAAGATTTGTTTGCAGTTTTGGTTATAAACATGGATGATCGTTGTTAGATTTAATAATTTTTATATTATGGAAATTTCATCACGTTTCTTTAGGAAATGTCTTTAATAACCTCTTCTATGCCGGGGAGTTCATTTCCAAAGCAATACAATCTCTCAAAACAAGAATGTGTTAATTTAAACCTGAACCATTTGACAACTTGTTGTTTTCATTGTAAAAAAATTTCGCTTTCAATATTTGATCTCAATACTTCAGTATGATAATGTATGTTCCTTTTAATACATACCATGCGCTCATTACATAAGCAATGTTGTTAAAAATGTCATTGTATCCATCAAATCCTTTAAAAGTTTCCTTTTTTTTAACCATTCAAAATTTTGTCAATTATTTCTATATGTAGCATCGTCGAAAACATATTACAATAGCCAAAAGTATTTACCATATTTCGATAGAACTATATACATCTGAACTATGCATATCAACATGACCTAAAATTTATCTTTATCTTTAATCTTGATCTCATTTGAAATAACATCAAATTTGTAAATACTGATTTCGTTTTTGTATTTAATTAATATTGTCTATGCATTATGTAAACCATCTTCAAAATAAAAACCGGATGAACATAACATGATACATATTGAAAAGAAAATAACTTCTATAGATTTAACAATTTCATAACAAATTTAGTTATGCCTTTGATGTAATGTAAATGTTGTAGATGAAACATACCACAGCATAAAACATTTCGTGTTCAATATTTGAATGTACATCATGTAAAGAGAGGATATAAAAATGATACAGATGAACACTTTCTCATTAATATACATGGTAATCACTCGGGCGTGAAGCTACCGAGAGGTGTCGCTGCAATCAGGAAGTGATCAAGGTAGGTTGGGGTATGACACTCGGAGTCAGTATTTGACTTAAATAAGTATAAAGGAGGTATTTGAAAACCAATATCACCCCATACTATGAAAAAGAGGTTTAAGACACTGATGCCTCAGTTTGATTCAGTATTTTAGTTTGCAAACGTTTAATTTTACCAAATTAACCATTCTTACTTTCTCTTTAGATAAGGTCTATCTTCATGAAATCCGATCCTCGAATATGCTTTAGAAGCTAGATTTGATTAAATTGAGATTGAAGATGGGAGAATAAAAGATAAAACAGCTGGTATTATTAATTATTAATTATTAAAATATTAAGAAAATATTTAACATACTGACACAAACGTATTGTCTCTCTTGTTTTCCTATCGATTAGAACCTAAAAATATCACACCAGGGGAAGTAACCCGTGCATAACTCGAATATGCTTTAGAAGCTAGATTTGATTAAATTGAGATTGAAGATGGGAGATTAAAAGATAAAACCGCTGGTATTTTAAAAATTATTAATTATTAAAATATTAAGAAAGTATCTAACATACTGACACCAACCTATTTTCTCTCTAGTTTTACTATTGATTTGAAGCTAAAAATATCACACCAGGGGAAGTAACCCGTGCATAACTTTTCACTACACAAAAGCTGAAAGTAATAGCCTACTATAATGTTCTTTCCAGTCTGATACACAAACCTTTGCAGTGTTAGCAAAGTTACCTTGGCCTATGGTATTTTATTGCATAAAACGAAAGATAAAACGAACACATCTGTAAATTAGATGGATATCGCTAGCAATGTCTTATCACTTATTTTTGGTGTTTTAAATGAGCTGTCTTTAAAGGGGCAGTAGCACGTTTTCAGTAGTAATATAAGGCGATGTACGGAAAATGAAAATAAATGATTCCAATTAAAAGACAATGTATTTAAACTAAATGAAGCAGTAATAAATCAAATATTTGATGTAAATTTCAACCATGCGATTCTTACTTAAAATGAATTATAGGTGTTCACATAAAAATGGCCGCCAATGCATTTTAAGTGAATCTTTATAATATGTTCTCTGACTATGGATAATTGATTTGTGTAATGAGATTGTTGACCCTATCAAAGCAATGCATTTATCATTAACGTAAAATTTTTAGTGAACAAATTAAAATCTATAATGCTACTGTTCATTTAAATCCCCTTTAATGAGGCATATTCCCTCGAATGCTGTACAATAAGGTCCATCGGGGACACATATTTCATCTTTTCAGTAACCCTTTGTACACGATTATCATAAGTACATTTTTGAAGAAATTCTTCAAAGGCATATAGAAGTTCGTGTGGTAAAACAAGACAAATGTTATGGATAAAAACATTTGAAGAAGGGCCCAGAAACGTCGTGAGAAATAAATAAAGAAGTTGTTATCCATAACAATTGTCTTGTATTACATTTTTGAATACTTGAATATTAAATATTTTGGTAAAGACTCCATTTTGATGCCGAAATGTATTGAACAAGTTGACGCCCTCTGCCAAAACCAAATATTATTTAAAACCTTTTGAGCTAAAGAACCAGCATTATTTCCAAAAGAGGCAGCTCAGTCATGTAACTTTGATATAGTCTCTGTTCTAATTAGCCAAAAAGATGGGCAACGAAGAGAGCCTGATTCGATACATTCAAATTTAGTTGTGCAATCAGCGACTCCGTTTCAAAAGAGGACATTAATAAAGCCTCGGTCATTTCTGATGTTTCGGCAAAACTCTATCAATGAAAATTAACATCAATTTAACTTTTCTTCACTTTTTTCTCATTAGTTTTAAGGTTATTAGATATAATTTAATTTATCCTAAACAAATAAAAAATAATTCCTTTACACTGTTGATAAAAAATAAACATTAAGGTATGATATTATCCATGACACTTTACGACGACTAAGAATGCTCACAAACAAAGGTATCCAACACATGTTTGCATTGAGTGCAAATAAGGGAGATATCATGCGTTGCAACGTTTTACAATAAGCCGAAACCCCGGAATTTTGGTGAGTTTGAACAGAGGCTAAATCGGATTTTTACGACAGAGCTGTCTCTTTAGGGAGAGAATGCAGAACCAGTGGCTCTATTTTAATAATCTGTTTTCAATGAAACGCACTTTTAAGTTTGAATGAAATTTCCTGTTTTGCAATACATTTACTAGGCTTTTATTATTATTTCAGATGGACGCACTTACCGAACTTAATGAACACTTCCTGTCCTGTAATATATGCACAGAAACCTACAAGGACCCGTGTACTCTGGGTTGCCAGCACACCTTCTGTAGGGCCTGCCTGACCAAATATACAAAGATCCGAAGAGATGCAATCTCGGCCAAGTCAATCCTGTGTCCAAACTGTAACCAGATGACGAAAGTTCCTCGAGATCAAGAACCAGTTGAACAGTGGTGTCAACAATTCAAGCCGAGTTTCCTCATACAAGGTCTTCTAGATTCATTCGCGGGAAAGGCCGAGAGTTCAGGTAGTTATTTTCTTCGTAATTTCATATCAAACGATAGTGTTTTCCGTTTAATTTTCCAAAAGACACCCATGGACCTATAATTGTTTTTTCTATATTTATTATTGATCTTTCATCTTCAAATGAAACATGTTTTACTCTTTCAGATCCTGTTGAACATTGTTGCTACACCTGCCAGCAAAATAGGAGGACAACAAAGGCAAAATCAATCTGCGAAGAGTGCGACATCATATTATGTGACGCCTGTACTACAAAGCATTTGGAAGCTCCTTACGGGAAAGGTCACGTGATTTCACCTCTTGGATCTGGATCAACTCCACAACCCAAGAAACGAAAAGTCATGTGCCAAGAACACGACTGTTTGGTTGAGTTCTTTTGCAAAGATTGTCAGAAAGCTGTGTGCAACAAGTGTTGTATTATCCACCACAGAAGATGTAACTCTGTTGTCACCCTTGATTCAATGATTCCTGAAATGAAACAAGTACTGCAGCAGAACTATGATAACATAGAGTTACATCGACAACAAACAGGAAACACCTTGAAGAGTAGGAGATCAGAAGCCAGGGAAATCACACAACACAAATCTTCTCTGCAGTCAGAGATCAGAAGAGTCAGTCAGCAGGCCGTGGATCTGATCAGAAGAAAGGAAAAGAAACTCCTGGATGAACTGGAAACACTCACTGAAAAGCAGACTGAAGAACTAAGAAGTCAGATAAAATCTGGAGAGATTGACATGCAGACATATCAGCAATACTCCGAGTACATCAAACAGGTGCTGCAATCAACCTGCGCAATGGATCTGTACGATATGTACACCCTGTGCCAGTCAGGGGAGATAACTGCTGAAATCCAGAGACCTGACAAACAAGGTGACAGATCGAAGAAAGTTAAGTTTGAGAAACAGATGGAAATTGATCAACTTGACAAGACGTTCCACCTTGGTAGCTTGAGATTTCCTGAAGAGGGATTCAATGTCCAGGCTACACCAAAACTTCTGTCTTCACTGAGTTATAGAACAAAAGATGATAAAGTGGAGATATATACACGTGACTTTGAGGTATTGAACATTGGTCGAACAGAAACATTGGTTGTTATCGACAAAGAAAATTCAAAGGTCAATTCATTCTACAACAAAGGCGACAAACCTCACTACATGTCTCTCAAGCTTGATCAAGAACCCTTCTCTTTAACCAAGATCAGCCAGGACACGGTAGCTGTATCATACCTCTCACACAACAGTATAGAACTAATCAAGCTGACTCCTGACCCGGTCCTTGTTTCAACAATTAAAACAAAGAAGAAGTACAGATGTCTGACCGTTCTCAATGACATGACTCTGGCTGCAGGTAGTAAAGATCCTCCCAGTATTGACGTCCTGGATCTGTCAGGGAGAGTCCTGAGATCTGTGATCACCCCCAAAACTCGCCAGGATCTCATAAAGGATCCAAGGTTCATGTGTACAACACGTCAGGGTCACATAGTAGTATCAGACAAAGGCTCAAGTTCAATTTACTGTGTTACACTGCACGGAGAGGTCCTCAACACCTACAAGCTGGCATCAATGCAGGGTTGGGCATGTGGTATAACTTCAGCCACTGGTTCTGTTCTTGTGGCCGATACCAATGCTGCAAAGGTCATTCAGCTGACTGAAACAGTTGAGTACGTGAGAGATCTGCTGACAAGACAAGATGGGATTGATGCACCACGCGGATTGCGTGTCTACGGAAACAAACTGTACGTTACAGAACTGAACAGTGATGATGTCAAGATATTCCAATCGTAGGTCTTCGGTGTCAGAAGTTGGAAGAAGCTGAGATGAATATCAGACTTGCAGGTACAACCCTTCTCCATTATATGAATGGACTATATCCGTCTTTCTGATTGGCCCATTTGGTCACATGACAGCATTGACGTCAAGCAATGTCAACCTGTGTGAATCGGGAGAGGTTGATATAACGATCAAGGCACCTCGTGTGGCTAAAATTACGTCTCCAACTCCGCACATCACATGTTACGCTGTTCATCAAGCAATAGGCATCGCTTTGTGACTGTGTTGAATTAGAGTTATGTCCCTTATATTATCAAGCATAAGCGGGATGTCCCTTACTTTCACGGACACAAATTAAACTTATTCAAGAACATTTTTCATATATTAAAACAATTATAGACTTCAGATTCGGTTGATTCAATTGCCTTGGTAAATATCACGTGTCCAAGGTCGAAAAATCATTGGATCAACCTCACCTTGAAGTCAATAATTGTTTAATGTTAGACATAGCTCACTATAAAAGTATTGATATCTTTTGACATTCTATTGTAAATGTCAAACGTTTTGCACATATGAACCATTTTTGCAATTTAATTTTCAAATAGCCAATATCTATAAGACATATGTGGTGACAGTTTGAACCATTTTGTGCAACCGTCGTGATCATTGTACAAAGATGTGAGAACTTAAAAAACATATTAGAGAATTGAAAAATGTAATCAGTTCATATTCGAAAAGATAAAAGAAGCATCTTATGCCTGTTGATACGGAGATGTATATACCGTATTTCCTCTAATAAGCGCCCGGGCGCTTATTTTTTCAGCACCCCTTTACCCCCCGGTGCTTCTTAGAGGCCCGGCGCTTATTGGAGACCCGGCGCTTATTTCTTTCAAAGAGAATTGAACTTGTTTTAAGTCGTCTTTTACCATGAATACCTGTAAAATGTTTACTGAGAGAGCATTTATCTAATGATTAGGACCCGGCGGTTATTAGAGACCCGGCGCTTATAAGAGGCCCGGCCTCAACTACCTATGACCCCCCGGCGCTTATTAGAGGCCCGGCCCTTATTGGAGACCCGGCGCTTATTAGAGGAAATACGGTAGTAACATTGTCCAAATCGACTACAGGCTGTGCGTTAGAACATTAATCTTCATATTAGCTTTGCTTTGAGTGTTTGCATTATTATTTCTTTTTAAAAAGCAAATATATATGCTATAAGCTTTTTCAATATTTTTTAAACCTTTGATTCACTGTACTCACAGAAATAGAAATAAACATGGATCACATTGCATCTAACTTCTTCTTTTCATATCCAGTTTTTACAATATTTACAGAATAATTGGGTCTAGCAACTAACCTTAGGTTTAGTATATTGTTAGTGTATTTAAGTAGAAATTTCGTTTCCATAGCAGTCAAATAACTTCAAGGGGCTCTGGCAAAGAATCACCAATCGTCTATATGTCAATTGCCCATTTTTATTTTAGCATTGTCTAGTCACTGGTGCAGAACTGCGAAATTTTGCATGGTTTAATGCAAGGATGAGTTAATTTTTTTAAGATGTAGATCATCTGAGAAAAAATCAATGCAATTACATTTGCTTAGTGGAACGGAACAATCATACCTTAGGTCTTAAGCTTTTGATTACTTATGAAGGATTTTCAAAGGAAAATAAGAAATAGTGTTTTCGAATTTTTGACCCCGGGTCACTTCAATGACCTGCAAATTTGTTTACTGTTAACTGTTAGGCATGGCATACGAATATGTTAATGCAAAATGTGAAATTGTGAAATTCCACTAAATCCGGTTCATTTTCCTAGGCTGCCGAAAAGACATTTCAAATTACAAGATAGTTGCACTAGAATTCGCAGGTAAGTGAACACCGTAACAGTGGAGTTAGTAAGACTTGCTTTAACCAGCTGTATGTACACAATCTTGTATAAATTCACCTGTTTGATGTGTGACGTTGAACCTCTTTAGCGAAATGATTAATGCAGTCAAGACCGTCAAAGGACAGTACCCATGCATAACTTTCATTTACGTTCGGCTTTATGTACCGCTATGGTTCTCTGGGTAGTGTACGCCTTGTAAACTTGAATATAGCACAGCATTCCTCCCAAGGCACTTATCACTATGTATAACCGTACACGGGAACTAGCGATGAAACGGCGGAGAAATGTTGCTAGCGAGGAGCCGAAATCGAAAGTTAGGTAATATTTTACTTCATTACTTTCAAATAATCAACATCATGTGGTAATTTTAGCACACATAGTAAGTAAAATGTATGTGCTTGTCATTCTGTATCCAAGGGACAGTAACAATGACAGTTGCGAGTAATGCTGTTGTTAGTAACATATTTGTTATCTCTGACTATGAACAGGATATATGACATAAAATAGTTATGTCTCGGAAAGCTATTGACATGATAATAACATAGAAAAAGTTGATGAGACGGCGATGATTGCTTTTTAAGTGATCCCGTTTGCGACCACGCTCCTCGCTAGCAACATTTCTCCGCCGTACACCTCGCTAGTTCCGGTGTACGGTTATACACAGTGCTTATTGTAAGTTTGTGTTAAACAGTATTTTACAATGAATATCAGTATTTTTTTAAATACATGTAAGGGACATTAATTAAATGGTTTGGACCCGTCGCTTATTTTCTCAACTACCTATAATCCCCGGCGCTTTTTGTAGACCCGGCACCTATTAGAGGAAATACGGTACCCTATGAATCTCAGTGTTTTTGTGCTATATATGTGATACACCTTTGAAGTCGACATAAAACTTGATTTACTCGTTCCATACTTATGTTATTCAACCGGCTTACTACTATATCACAGTCGGAATGTTATCTATCTAATATATCGATATAAGTTGAAGCAAGGCTATTAAGCTATTAAGCGGGGAGATATTTTAACTTAAAGATCGTCCTACATTCAATAAAACAAGATTATCAATATTAGGTGGAAATACCCTTTGCAGAGCGCATTACATAAAGACAAAATAGATTGAAACGTGTGTTTGTATTCCACATATATTAAATGCCTTACACTCTCAAAAAGTCAACACATCGGTGAAGATAGAAATTGCGATATAGGTCAATCACTTTAATGTGATAAATAGCTACTTGACATAGAATGGGGCACAGATAACGTAACCCCTGCCAACACCGAAAGTGTATTGTCAGCAAATGTTGAGACGCAAACAATTTCGCGACCCGATTTCACTGATCAAGTGTCCTGTAAGTACCCTCTTAATGTACAATGCCCCACTCCGTTCGAGTTATATTTGACGAAAAAGAGCTATCCACCCTACTCTATGTATATATGTCTTGACCTAACTAGATAAAAAAATATAAACAATACTCTTCTTATTACGTTTTAAAAAACATAAACTGACTTCATTACATTGATATTTGGTACAAACTAGTACATATACATAGGCTTATATAGGAAAATACAATAACTTCGACATGACACAACAAAAAGTACCGCTACCTGTATCACGCCTCAATACAGCTCAGTCGATAGAGGCGTTGCATTGCAACATTAAGGCTCCTTGTTCGATTCCCACTTTGGTCGTTAACATTTCTAAAAAAAACTAAATTTTACAACGCCGTTGATTTGTCAAAATTGAAAATCTCTACACCTGACTTGATGTGGTTGTTCCAAAAAGAATAGGTGTATTAGAAAAGTTGTGGTGTGCCGGTCAATATACCTACAGTTAGAACAAAGGAAACCATAGCAACGAGACCGGAAGTGGGGTATAATAGTCAGATATACCCACCCTTCCCTCGGTGCATCACTCAATATACCTCCTGTTTGAATCGTGATCCTCGGTTCCGGTACCCAACGCCTCGGAGACTCACGATTCAAACAATAAACAATAGCGATACACCTCGGGAAGGGTGGGTATATCTATAACTTGCACATAGAAATTTCAAGCACCCAATATCTCCAGATCTATACTTATAGTCCCCTCCCGTTATCTTAAAGCAAAGAAGATGAGAGTTTTAAATATCCTTATCAAGTGAAGATAACGTTTAGAAATACTGGTCAATTACGTTAGGTTTTTGAAAAAAGCTTGGATCATA
The DNA here is from genome assembly GCA_916613615.1 of Steromphala cineraria. Lineage (NCBI taxonomy): Eukaryota > Metazoa > Mollusca > Gastropoda > Trochida > Trochidae > Steromphala > Steromphala cineraria. The sequence continues at coordinate 47,471,641 of OU744726.1, forward strand.
TTTCGCAATTCTAATAACTTAACACATCAAGGAAATGGACATATCGCATTGTAATTCATCTTATCCAGGGCCTGGAATTTCGAATTTCTCTTGGTGCAAGCATAGTCGCAGGTCAATGTAAATGTATGGTGCTAACGACTATCTTAGCACTAATAAAGTCCTTTTTACATACGCACGTTTACTCCTAGGAGTATATTTACTCCTAGGGGTAAATATACTTACAGGGAGTAAACGTGCCACGTAAACAGCCCAAAACAGATTTACTTACAGGAGTATATTTACTCCTAGGAGTTAAATACTCCACCCCTAGAGGTAAAGTAAAAGTATATTTACTTTTACTCCTGTGAGTATCCTGTCATTTTCTATAGTATTAGCATAGTTGAATGATTAGGTTGAGGTACATGACTTGCATTTATATAGTTTTTAAACACTACTATTGTGTTTTCATCAATAATAACTTGCATTCAAGATTATTCTTTTTAACCTGTCGAGAGCATGTTTCCTAATGAAGGAAATGTGTTGGTTTTTTTTGGTGTCATTCTTTTAAAACCGAAAACCAGCTGCGTTCACTCCTTTTACACTAGAAGTTGATTGACCAAACAAAATCTATGGTAAAATTGTGTTAAATTCTTCTCTGCCTCAAGATTTGCATTTCACACATTGAGTTTTCAATGAAAAAATATATTTCTATTGTAAGCAAATCATGATATACTTAAGGGTCCTTAAATTCCAATGGAACGTACAGTAAATATACTTTTACTCCTAGGAGCAAAAATACTCCTAGGAGTAATTATACTCTCAGGAGTAAAGTGCGCATGTAAAAAGGGCATAAGAGAGCTTCGAAAATCTAGATCCAGGTGTCTTAATATTTCTCGGTCATACAAGGTGTTGTTCACTGATCATTGATACATTTTATCTTGTGTACCCCGCGTACCCATAACCCTCACAGAATTAACTCGTACCGCTCTACTATAGTAACAGCCCCTAGCAACGATGAGCTGTCGCGTAACGATCAGGTGATGTTCAGTAATGACGCAGTTGGTTTTCAGAGTTTACATCACTTTACATCAGTTTACATCTGTTTACATCACTTTACATCTGCAATCTAGATATTTTAAAGCAAAACAATGTGTGTTGAAAAACATGGATTGACTCCAAAATACAGGACCGGGGTTGCTTTAATTTTCCAAGTTGTATATATAAGATAAGATAAGATAAGATAACACTTTATTACCTAAAAGGGAATTCTTCTTACATCCAACAGAGCATGACATGATACATGTAAAACTTAACAATAAGAATAAAATACTGTGGAAAGATATACTATTCAATACAAAATAGATACAAAAAGAAAACACACATACATATTAATATAATTAATATATATATCAAAACAATAATAGGAAGTCATTTAGAAATAACACAATTTTATAGCTCATTTTAACTTTTATCAATTTTAACAATGTATCTCAGAAGGTTCGCCGCTAATGACGAGTGTTTATTCGAGTCTCACGTTCTGTACATTGTCATTATAATATAAAAACATTTTCATCATTTGTAAAAGTACAAAAAAAACCGGTTAGGTTACGAGAGAATATAATAATTATGAAAAAAAACGTACATACTTAATTTAAACAGTATACATAATTTCGGATGGACATATAATTACATATAGATATATTCATTCAAATAAATAAATACATACATACATACATACATACATACATACATACATACATACATACATACATACATACATACATACATACATACATACATACATACATACATACATACATACATACATACATACATACATACATACATACATTCAATCCTACATACCTTCATGTGTACATACCAACATACCGTCATGAATACAAACATAAATACATACATACATACATACATTCAATCCTACATACCTACATGTGTACATACCAACATACCGTCATGAATACATACATAAATACATACATACATACATACACACATACATACATACATACATACATACATACATACATACATACATACATACATACATACATACATTCAATCCTACATACCTACATGTGTACATACCAACATACCGTCATGAATACAAACTTAAATACATAAATACATACATACATTCAATCCTACATACCTACATGTGTACATACTAACATACCGTCATGAATACATACATAAATACATACATACATACATACATACATACATACACACATACATACATACATACACGCATACATACATACATACATACATACATACATACATACATACATACATACATACATACGTACATACATACATACATACATACATACATACATACATTCAATCCTACATACCTACATACCTACATGTGTACATACCAACATACCGTCATGAATACAAACTTAAATACATAAATACATACATACATTCAATCCTACATACCTACATGTGTACATACTAACATACCGTCATGAATACATACATAAATACAGATACATACATTGGCATACTAAAAAAAACAGAAACAAAATCATATATAAAAATATAATAATAAAATATAAATCACCTGATTGCATAGAGTAAGCGTTAGCTATAAATGGTTTAAAAAATGATTCAAGCTTGAATGAAATCGTATAACGCTCTGTTTTAATAATTTTAAAATGAAATCTGTCTAAAATAATTCACTAATTCATCATAAATTTTAATTCATTTTCCATTACATATGAGTAAAGTATCAAAAGAAATAAACTGTAACTGTTGACAGACATAAGATAACAAACATACCCCTGTGACGTAGTTGAATACCTGTCGATAGGTGTCGCTGCAAGCAGGAAGCGATCAAGGTAGGTTTGGGGTGTGACACCCGGGCTGCGTTCGTTTTGCACAGAGTGTGTCGCACGAGCGATGAAATTCCTAATCGAACGACCATAGTGTCACTCTCGTGTGCACTCTAGAGTCACTCAATGTCCCTCCTGCTAAATCGGGGAGGGAGGTCGTGATAGTAACGGAAGTACGTCAATTGACACAGTGTTTATAACATACCACAGGCATACTTACTTAAATATAAGTTTGTTTTAACACATTAGCAACATGCCAATGTGAGGTTTAGATTTTGTTAAAGGAAATCTATAACATATCTGTGATTTTGAAGACCATGTGTTGTTAAAATTTAATCATAAATTGTTTGTGAAAAATTCAATTTTGCGGCCATATTGTTTACAGCCAGGCAACCAAGTGCGACACTCAGAAGAGCAAACAAGTCGTTTGCTCTTAGTGGCATCCGAGCATGCGCAAGATTATACTCGAGTGGGTCAAAACGAACGCAGCCCCGGAGTCAGTTTTGATTTAAAGAACTATAAGGTATTTCATCGTTTACTTTCAACCATATAGACCATCAGTACGTTCTTCAGGACACTGTTGCATCTGTCTTAATCACCGAATGTGAACGTTAGTGTTGTATTTTGAAATACATTATTCCTACTTTCTGTTAAGGTAAGGGTGAGGTTGAACGAAATGCACACCTTTAACGTGATTATAAATCTCAGTAAGTCAGAATAATTTCATGGAAAGAAGCATAAACAATGAATCGTAGAGTAAAAGCGAATAGGTGATCCATTATTCAATTGTAATGTGTTGACAAGATCACAACAAGCTATCTGTTGACCTTTAGTTATTCCCGCTGCTCAGAATCACTTGTTGAAACACGTAGCAGAGAAATCATATCGGTTAAAGGGAGGTAACCAATCCCGTACAAAGACTTACAGTGGACAGATGACTGTTAGCTGATACATATAGTCCGTTACAATACAGAATTTCGTTGCGTGGTACGAAATATTCGGGAGGGGTGGTGGTTGGTGTCCCTAGAGAGACAGTCAAGAGACATTAAAGTGCCACAGAGTATCTTTCTTAAAATTTTATTTGGTTTTGATAAGCTACAAAATATCTAATATGCTGATTGAAGTTCATATCTCACCACTACATCAATTTATGTATACTATCTCTAAAATGCTTGATTTTATGGAAAAATCAAGTAAACATCTCAAATACGTTTAATATTCGAAATTATGCATCCAATTAATCTACCTAATAGTAACAAAACCTAATAAACACTATCGAATCGAATATATCTTCCTGTCAGCTTTTGACAAGGTTTCAAAATTACGTTTGGCGAATTTGCGCGCGCCACTGAAGCCACATTGTCCGGTTTTCGATCAAAATCCCGACTTTGAATGGCTGTATTTTCACTCTAATGTACTGATTGACCTTTAACTTGTTATTTTCAGTAACACTTAGTGGTTCCCGATGTAATGACATCGATTTTAAAGTTTGACATATGTGATCCTATCAACATACTCTATGTCTCTTAAATAATAACACAATATAAGTGAAGAGAATATTGAAATGTAGTTTTCTATTTATCCTGATATATAAACTCCCAATTTAAATTGTGTCCCCTCCCAACCCTAATTCTTGGATCCACTCCGCTGATTTATCTGGCGAGTCCGCACCGCTATTGTGTTGATTTGCTATTTTGTTAATAAATATAAAGTTCCTGAACCAAATCTGTTTAAGTTTAACTGAAATCTTTAACAAAACCAAACAAGAATGTGCGGTACAATTTGTATGACACTCAAGCTCGTTAAGGGCATGAACTAAGGCATTTAAAAGTCTCCTCTCCGCTCAGAAATGGAATTGAGATTCACCTTATCTTGAAATCTACGCAAACGTCTTTCAGTTTGTGCATCTAAACTCAACAGGATTTCAGGAGTCAATTTCTAAATATCACAATTAAAGGTAAGAATCAATACATCTGCGATTACGAGAAAAGAGCACTGAAAGCAGACCCCTTTCTTTGTTGTTCCTGTCGCCATCTTGGTATGTCCACAATGTCGATGTTATACTTGGAAAGTAAGAGGCCATTTCAACTTCTACAACAGAATAAATTCATTTTATCATGATTGAAGCTTCATATCATTAGTTTTTTACATTCTTATTTCAGATGGACGCACTGGCAGAACTCAATGAGAACTTCCTATCCTGCAACATCTGCACGGAGATCTTTAAAGACCCCTGTACTCTGGGTTGCCAGCACACCTTCTGTAGGGTCTGCCTGACCAAATATACAAAGACCCGAAGAGATGCAATCTCGGCCAAATCAATCTTGTGTCCAAACTGTAACCAGATGACGAAAGTTCCTCGACATCAAGAACCAGTTGACCAGTGGTCCAGACAATTCAAGCCAAGTTTTCTCATACAAGGTCTTCTGGATTCATTCGCGTCTCGGAAGAGTTCAGGTAATTACCAGCACACATTCACAACTCCTCACCCAACATTCCACACACATTCACAACTACTCACCCAACATTCCACACACATTCACAACTCCTCACCCAACATTCCCAACATTCCACACATATTTACATCTCCTCACCCAACATTCCACACACATTCACAACTACTCACCCAACATTCCACACACATTCACAACTCCTCACCGAACATTCCCAACATTCCACACATATTTACATCTCCTCACCCAACATTCCACACACATTCACAACTACTCACCCAACATTCCACACACATTCACAACTACTCACCTAACATTTCACACACATTCACAACTACTCACCAAACATTCCACACACATTCACAACTCCTTATCAACATTCCACACACATTCACAACTCCTCATCAACATTCCACACACATTCACAACTCCTCATCAACATTCCACACACATTCACAACTCCTCACCCAACATTCCACACACATTCACACTACTCACCAAACATTCCACACACATTCACAACTACTCACCCAACATTCCACACACATTCACAACTACTCACCCAACATTCCACACACATTCACACTACTCACCAAACATTCCACACACATTCACAACTACTCACCCAACATTCCACACACATTCACAACTACTCACCCAACATTCCACACATTCACAACTACTCACCTAACATTTCACACACATTCACAACTACTCACCAAACATTCCACACACATTCACAACTCCTCATCAACATTCCACACACATTCACAACTCCTCATCAACATTCCACACACATTCACAACTCCTCACCCAACATTCCACACACATTCACAACTCCTCATCAACATTCCACACACATTCACAACTCCTCATCAACATTCCACACACATTCACAACTCCTCATCAACATTCCACACACATTCACAACTCCTCATCAACATTCCACGCATATTTACACCTCCACCAACATACACTTGTAATAAACTAACTGACTCTCTCTACACTATTATCGGTCCTTTTTGGCCTTTCTAAAATGTATTGCAATTATAAAAAAAATATCATTTCCACTATGAATACCAAGAATGGTAAACACTTTTTTTTGGATAAAGTTGTACACTTATGTATGATTATTTATCTTTAATAATTCATTTTCAATAAATCATTATTAAAAACTTATAGGGAATAGGCCTGTACTATATTTATCAACTTTAATATGACATATTTGTACAAATCATGAATTAAAAGTTAATATAGATTATCATCTGGTCAGATAAGTACAACACATTTCCAAATATCATTGATGATAAATACACCTATAGCCATACACATTTACATGTTTGTACTTTATATCATGTTGCGTCCTTTCATATCAAAGTGCCAATATTTCAAAATGTTTTAAGAACTTATTCAACTTTATGTAATATAAACTTGTGAAAATATAGTTTTACATTTCAGATCCTGTTGAAGACTGTTGCTTTACCTGTCAACAAAATGGGAGGACAACACAGGCCATATCTGTTTGTGAAGAGTGCGATGTCAAGTTCTGCAAAGCCTGTACTGAAAAGCATTTAGAAGCTCCTTATGGGAAAGATCACGTGATTTCATCTCTGGGAGCTGCGTCAACTCAAACACTGAGGAAACGGAAAGTCATGTGCCCAGAGCACAACTGTTTGGTTGAGTTTTGTTGCAAGATTTGTCAGAAAGCTGTTTGTAACAAATGCTGTATCGTCTACCATAGGAAATGTAACTCTGTTGTCACCCTCGATTCAATGATTCCTGAAATGAAACAAGTACTGCAGCAGAACTACGATGATATAGAGTTGCATAAAAAACAAATAGGAAACACTTTGAAGAGTAAGAGATCCAAAGTGGAGGAAATCACACCACACAAATCTTCTCTGCAGTCAGAGATCAGAAGAGTCAGTCAGCAGGCCGTGGATCTGATCAGAAGAAAGGAGAAGAAACTCCTGGATGAACTGGAAACACTCACTGAGAAGCAGACTGGAGAACTGATTAGTCACATAAAATCTGGAGAAATTGACATGCAGACGTATCAACAGTACACAGAGTTTATCAATCAAGTCCTGCAATCAGACAGCGCCATGGATCTGTACGATATGTACACGCTGTGTCAGTCAGGGGAGATAACTGCTGAGATACAGAGAAATGAACAACAAGGCGACAGAACAAGAAAGATTGAGTTTGAAAAGAAGTTAGATGTGAATCAACTTGACAAGAATTTACAACTTGGTCATTTGAGGTTGACGGAAGAGTCAAATTATGAAGTTAGATCAATCCTTAAAAGCCCATCTCAAACCTCATCATCACTCAGAACTGAAACAAGGCCTGACCTACAGTCTACACCAAAACTTCTGTCTACGGTCATTTCTAAATCAAAGGATGATAACGAAGTCCCAGATTTCCGTGACATTGAGGTTCTGAATATTGGTGGTACAGAAACGCTGGTTACAATCGATTGTAACAATTCAAACGTTAAGTCATGTTACACAAGAAGTGGTAAACCTTATTGCACTTCTGTTATATTAGAAAAAAAACCTTTGACATTAACAAAGATAAGCCAGGACAGAGTAACTGTATCAAACTACACAAACAGCAGTATAGAACTAATCAAGCTGACCCCTGACCCAGTCCTGATCTCCACAATCAAAACAAAGAAGCAGTACAGATGTCTGACCGCTCTCAGTGACACGACTCTAGCTGCAGGTTGTAGAGATCCTCCCAGTATTGACGTCCTGGATCTGTCAGGGAAAGTCCTGAGATCTGTGATCACACCCAGCACTGGTCAGCAGCTGATACAGATACCATATAACATGTGTACAACACGTCAGGGTTACATTGTTGTGTCAGATGCAAGGTCATGTTCTGTTTACTGTGTAACACAACAGGGCGAGATTCTCTACAATTACGAGCTGACAGTAGGGTATTATGGGACAGGTGGTGTAACAACTACAGACACTGGTTCTGTTATCGTGGCTGATTACAATGACAACAAGATCGTCCAGCTGACAGAGACAGGGCAGTATGTGAGAGATCTGCTGACTGAACAAGATTGGATTGTTAGTCCACAGGGAATATGTGTACACGAGAACAAACTGTATGTTACAGAAGACCGAAGCAGAAATGTCAAGACTTTTCAGTTGTGAGCTTGAACTAGAAAGGGTTCAGTTGAGGCATATATGAATTTCAGACAAGCAAATGTTTTGCGTGAATGGCAATTTATGAACAAGAAATGAACTGTTAATGTTCATATTTATGTAACATCCTTCTGTGACACTTTCAACGCTTTCTCACAATCGTAATGTCATATCTAGAACTATTTGTACATGTTTGATAAGTATATTGTAACATTGATCTTATGAAATTGTTGTAAAGTGTGTTTTATTAATCGTATTTTGTGTTTATAAGTATTGCAAGTCGATATTTATAATTTCGGTTCAAATAGCCCCACTGGTGAAGATACTCCTTCAGATTAGCCGAATATGTTTCTGTTCTTGTTTTGAATGAAAATCTAAATTAGAAAAATGAAATCCTGCAAATTTTTTAAAAAATGCGTTTGAATTACATGCTGCTTCAAGGACCCATATACAACTTTTAACCAAAATCTGTTTCATTGTCTGCAATTCATAAATTAAAAAAGTATCTTTGACTGGTTCGTACAGGCAGGTCAAGGTTCATTGTTCCGTTTTGAATAAATGTCACCAACGTACTGGACTGTAAATAGTTTAAGTTGTTTCAATATAAATAAAACGGTTTCCTCCCTATGTTTCGTGATTTGTAATGTTATTAATCGTCTTGCTGAATAATCAGTGTAACATATTTTCAAAAAGTATTCATTCACCAGATACCTTATATGTGCATCAAAAACAGTCCCAAACAAAGAGTGCAATTTAAAGATGATACTCTGATTGTCGCCAACACGCCTTATTTGCTAAATGTTGAGTTCTAGCAGTGGCTGATCTAGGGATTTGAGGGAGTTCGACTACTGAAAGGGGGTTAACTTTTAAAGGCTAATTACTTAGAACTATTCTTAAGGGGTTCGAAACCTCGGTACAACCCCCTCCCCTAACTAGATCAGCCACTGAAACCTTGTTATATGATTATTTTTAATCAAAACAGCTTGTGAAATATGACGTGCGTCATTATGAGACATTTACTAGGTGACAGACAGTTGTGTTACAACTTTAACCTATACAGAATTGAGTGCATTTAAAAGTCTATAATTTCCACCTTTATATCTAAAAGTTTTATCAAGGGTTGGTTTGGTTTGTTGAAACATATCACACATTAGTATTCTAATGTGATTTATTGATCAAATTCGTTTTCGCATGTTCAAGATCTCAGAATAGATTCTTAGTTTAATAAATCTCTCAATATTTTATTGTCATTTAAGCCACCTTGAAATCAGGTTCTGCTTGTGTTGCAAATGAATGGACTGGATGAAGCGTACATAAAATCATAATGAAATCCACACATTCACCTCTCCATGCTGTGTACACAGACTCGAAGGATTATTGTCCCACAATGTCCCAAACATAACAAACAGAGCCTTTGATAAACAGAGCACGAAACGAATCAGCTTTATTGTGAGAGTTGCGTGATCTGGTGTGCACCACAGTACTGAGTAGCCCACTGCCGGAAATGAAAGAAAAAATGCTTTTAACTTTTGTATAAAGTGAACATTGAGTAATAAATATCCACCTGTCCGTAAACTACCTTGTCTAGCCTGTCAAGACAAAATAAGGTCTATATTGGTATAAAAGGCCCAAATTAAAAATTACCGGGGTGCGACATATTTAAGTGAAACAGTTTATGCCTTCTCTGATTACGTTATTCTGACCTTTTGCTACAAAGGCACGTGAAACAAGCATGCAGGTGATCATTTCAAATGATCTGCTTCCATTTAGATATCAAAATGGTTTCCTTCAAAATCTTTTATAGTGCTTGGCATGCCCTTACTTCATTACCACGAGGATCACAATAGAAAATAGCTTCTATATCCCACAGACCGAGGGCTTTGTTGCAAATTAGCCACTATCTCGTTAAGGTGAGGAGAGGAGATTTTGGTCCTTCTCCGCTTTTACCTTCTCATTCAAAGCAGAGGCAGATCTAGTGTTTCGAAGTGGTGATATTGCTGAGAGGGGTTGTTTTTAAAGATGCTATATCATACTTGCAATATTTTAAAAAGTATTTTTAATGTATACGTTGTATTTTTAGATAAAATTTAGCGACCAACCTTGAGAAAATCGGACCAAAATTTATCAAATAGGAGATAATTTACCAAAAAATACCGAAACGGCAGTCGACATAAGGGCGAATCAAGTGTGGCCATTTCACAACTACCGGTTTCTAAATGTACGCTTGAAAACCGTCTTTGTCGCGCTCAACTAGATTTTATTTTATTTTCCCCCGAATTAGGTATTCGTTGCTGTCAAAGTTGATACCCATCGAACGCAATTACAGTAGTTGAGACACGGTGTTAATCCTACAAGCATTATGATTACGTCATCGAAAGTGGGTTCATTAAATGACATGCCCTTTCTACGAGGGGTACTGTGCTTGAAGTGTCGAAATAAGTATGTTATTGTTGATTAAACAATCTAAATATGATATCAAAATTTCGACGAAAGATTTTTCTACAAAGTGATGTATTTCATTTCTCAATAGCTAAGTTTCATCCTGAACCGCTTGCAACTATATGATACAGCATCTTTAAGGCCAACTTAAAAATATTCTAAAGGGGTAAGGTGTTCAAACACCCTCTGTAGACCACGATTCCTCTGCCTGGATAAGCCACTGAAACCACCCTTACATGTTATCGTTTTTTAATTAAGGCCGTTTTGAAATCTGACCTTTTTCAAGTGATGCATATTTATACAAACACCTTTTAGGTTATTTACATATAATGTGTGACTTTTGATCAGACAACTCTAACGTAAACAGCATTTAGGTGTTGCAATTTAATCTGATAACAGGGTGGTTTGGTTAGTTTAGACAATACACCTAAGTTATTCTAAAGGGATTAATTTATCAGATTTTTTTCAAGATCGAAATAGGATGGACTTGTTAACGATATTTATATATTATAAGCAAAAATAACAGCAACACTATTAAATATTACTAAATCAATATACAACTACAAGTTTGTTTCCAGCAGAGTGCAATTTTTGTGGTGGCTTTGTGTTATTTTCGTCGACTTTTATTGTGTGTGAGCTTGAGTTCTTGTTTTTTCGAACACTTTTCTTATTCACCATCGCCAAACAAGGTTGTGTAACAAAATGTTTCAACCTGTTCAAGCGGACGTAAAATCTTTATAAAATTCATGAATGTATGTTAATAGGATCTATATTGTGACTCGAGGTAGTCCTTTTGTCCCAAAGATAACCAAGGCAGAGTTATTGATAAACAGACCAGTTAACGATTCAGCTTTATTGTGAGACTTGTCATTATAAGATCTGGTGTGCTCTAGAGTGGTTATGAATGTAATAAAGGGTCACTAGTTTCGAAATTTAAATATAACAAGGTTCAAGGTTGAGTCAAAATAATTGACGTTCCAGGGAAGTTAAAAATAATCACCATCCTCTACCTCGAGTTTGATTAACCCTCACATGCCCAAAGGGTTCACTTACTTAAATCCGGAGTCGGGCTTGGTAACTATTAACACACTACAAGTAGCTTAAAGGGGCAGTAGCACGTTTTTAGGGGGAATATAAGGTGATGTCAGGAAAATGAAAATAAATGGTTCCAAATGAAAGACAATGTATTTAAACTAAATGGAGCAGTAATAATTCAAATATATAACGTAAGGTTCAGCCATGTGATTCCTTTTTCTTACAAAAATGAATTAAAGGTGTTCACACAAAAATGGCGGCCTATGTATTTTATGTGAATCTTCATACTTTGTCCTCCGACTATAGATGATTGACTTGTGTAATGACATTTTTGACATTGTCAAAATAATACATTTAACATTAACTTACAATTATCACTGAAAATTTTAAATTATAAAATTATCAAAAAACGTGCTACTGCCCCTTTAAAGGGGCAGTAGCACGTTTTTTGACAATTTTATATTTTCAATTTTTCACTGATAACTATAAGTTAATGCTAAATGTTTTACTTTGATAGTATCATAAATCTCATAACACAAACAAATCATCTGCAGTCAGGGAACAAAGTATGAGGATCCACATAAAATCCATTGGCAGCCATTTTTGTGTGAACACCTTTAATTCATGTTGTGTAAGAAAAGGAAACGCATGGCTTAACTTTACATTGTATATTTGATTTACTACTGCTCCATTTAGTTTTTATACATTGTCTAAAGATTGGAACCATTTATTTTCATTTTCCTGACCTCACCTTATATTCCCCCTAAAAACGTGCTACTGCCCCTTTAATGACAGAAGTTGGAAAATTGGATGTTGAGAAACAATGCATCTCTATTCCAGACACCTAACATTGACACGAGCCTCTCGTGCTGCACGTGCAATCCTCTGACGAGACAGCCTTCATGCTAGAACACAATAGATAGACCATTGTTAATAGGAAATATGTTGAAGTTTTCAGAAACACAGATTTGACATGTACTTATTCAATATGTTCCCAACGATGGTTTAAACAAATACTAAAATGATTAATTTTAGATCAGTACATTAGATATAATTCAAGAATATTTTTGCTCAGAAGAAAAAGGATCCTTAATCCTTAGGCCATGAACAGCATTTGCATCAGGCCTCAGTGCTCCAATGGTTAGTTACTAAGATCTACAGGTTCGAACCCAAGCTACGAATGCAACAAATCTATTGTTTTGAATATACAAGTATGGCGTGTTCTGGTACAAAAATTGACCGATTGGACAAGAAGCATTTAATATAATTTCAACGTCGCTTTCAGATCGGACATCAGAAAGGGTCGCAAACAACCAGCATCCTATAACTCATCAATCAAGACTGTGCAATCGATTTTGGACCAGTTCACAATCAGGAGGCAATGTCGTTAAAATATGTAACACATAAACTTAAAGTGCGATGGACCCTGGACTGGATTAGATTCATTTGAGACTCGAAATAGGTTATGTTCCCGTCAGAGTCATCGCTGAGAGGTATTCTACGGATTACCATAATAATATCATGATTAAAGAGCTTCTTGTCCTGTCAATGACAGCAAAATGATAACACTTTTATCAGTTATTAAATTAGAAAACAAATTAAAAATATCTCAAATATATTGAATTGAATCTTTTTTGCACAGAAACAAGTTTGTATGTGCATAGACACTGTTGCTTGATTGACCCAAACGATTTAATATCCAGTATATCAAGTATCCATTTGCCAGACAAAATTTTAAGTTTGAAGACAAAGTTCTAAAACGAGCGTACCATGTATATAAAAAGGTACCCGAGCACAACCTCTTACGGTAAAGATGTTCACGCTTAAAATATCATTATTAAAGGCAGAGAATATTTGATACTTCCTCTACCATGACAGTTGAGTTGATGTTTGATCCACTGCAAATAATACATTAGTCCTTGATTGATATGGGAAAATTTGAAGAAATGCAATTTAGGAAAGACGTACTTCTGAATATTGAGAACATGTTTTAACTATCGATTCATGTTCTGTCAATCCGAATCATCTTCACTTTCATACAATTATTGCTCTAAGTTACAAGACAATTACATACATGTACAATGGGCAAGAACTAGTTAACTAGTTAGAACAAACTGTAATTTTATGATTAATTTTTTATGAGATGGTCCATACATGAATATATTAAAAGTCATATTTTTATGTATTCCAACCTTTTTTCCCAATATGATAGTCCTCTTGTAAACTTTTTTGCCGGGAGATGTTTTACAAAGCAAACGTTTGCATGGTAGTCATATAACTGTCCTTTTAATGTTATTTCTTTAATCATTTGAGTGGTGAATATATCATCAAAACAGTCATAGGAGGTCATTTAAAAACAAAAACTTTTTGAATCATATTCTAACTTTTTATCTTCTTAGAGAGTTGCTTTAATTATACAAGAATGTTCTTTGAAAAGAGGCAAGGAGATCTTTTTGATCCATATTCTTTACTTCAACAAAAGATTTTAAATCAGATTATCCTACCTCATGTAAGAATCTCGATCTCTAATAGGTTCACATGACCCTGGATAACTACTGATATCACCCTCTTGAGCGGGAGGATAAATTATATATACCCCGCCATGAACCAATCACGAAAAAAGCTGCAAATTGAACTTATTTATACCCCGCTATGAAAAAAACATGCAGATTGAGCTCCTTGAAAAGTATGTTTCGTGGAATACATTGATGTAACCTTTGCTCAAATAATATGTACCTTTATACAAACTAAAGTCAAAGTAATTGCAAGCTATATAAATGCAAAAAGACATACATGTATATTGCCATAATTACCCTATTAATCTAAGAGTTGGCGTTTAAAATGTTTCTCGTCGAAAAAAATGTCAATATTGTGTCGCGGCTTTCTTGATCATTGCATATGAGAATCGATTCACATTTATTCGAAATTACAGTATTCACTCACTGTTTTCTTGTGTCTTGCAAGGGAAGTTGTTTAACATCGATATTATGCTTCAAGAACAGTGTGTTCATAAAAAGAAATTCCTCTGACTAAGCGAAGTACTGACACGATTGATGATGTAGTTTTCAAAACAACACTTCCGGTTTGTGACCCTGACCTTTGTCATGTGCCTCAGCAGTTTTTAACCTTTTTAAATATGCGTTGTGTTTAAACATTCGGTAAGATAAATTCGTTATAACATTGCACAGCGGGTTAAATAGGTATTTATTATTCCCTTGAAAGGTTTTATGCAACGAGCGGAAAACCTTTCTCAGGAATAATAAATACCTATACAACCCGCTATGCAATGTTATAACTTATATTATGATTTTACAGCAGCACTCATATTCTTCAAGAAAGAACACAAGTCATACATAATTTGTTTTTGTGTGAACCTTTTTTTAGCCAAGCTGAAAGCTGAAACCGTGTGTACAGACTCCTTGCATAGTGAGGACTATAATTTATAGCTTTGGTGGTCCTGTGGCCCCTAATATCTCATCATCATCCTCTCCAGAATTATAAACCTTTAGTGACGTCACTCAATTGCTCTTTGAGGTCCTTATATATTTCAATTTCCTTCTGACTCGTACAACAAGGGAATTATTCGAGTAATGTCCCTCTGATGCAGGTTATTATCAACATAATCGCCTTGCAAGGCAGAATATTATTATAATAAATCCAATCTCATTAAAATGATATCTTAATTGCTTCACTACGTTACGCAGATTAAAGCGTAGTGTAGCAAATAGATCGTATTTTAATAAGATTGTAATAAATCCCTCTTCAAATAATTATTTCGGAACTATCATACGGTAATTAATGATTTTGGTTAGTCAAAGTGTCACTTTCGGAAAAATATCGCAATTGTGATTTTGATAATGCAAATGTTTTGGCGATATGCCGTCTCGACCCCGCAGAATTTACACTGCCGAACGCTCTTACCACTGAGCTATTATGACAGCCACAACAAACTTCTTTTGTAAGGTCCTCTTATAACAAAGGTCTTAGTTTGGGTTTTTGGATATTTTACGGCCGCTTCAGTCATTTCAAGTCCTTTCACGTGTGGCCCCCTTCTAATAACACTTGAATTCTTTATCATGTGGTTCCTTTCTAATAACACTTGAATTCGTTATCATGTGACCCCCTTCTAATAACACTTGAATTCTTTATCATGTGGTTCCTTTCTTATAACACTTGAATTCGTTATCATGTGGCCCCCCTCTAATAACACTTGAATTCGTTATCATGTGGCCCCTTCTAATAACACTTGAATTCGTTATCATGTGGCCCCCCTCTAATAACACTTAAATTCTTTATCATGTGGCCCCCTTCTAATAACACTTGAATTCGTTATCATGTGGCCCCCCTCTAATAACACTTGAATTCGTTATCATGTGGCCCCTTCTAATAACACTTGAATTCGTTATCATGTTGCCCCCCTCTAATAACACTTAAATTCTTTATCATGTGGCCCCTTCTAATAACACTTGAATTCGTTATCATGTGGTTCCTTTCTTATAACACTTGAATTCGTTATCATGTGGCCCCCCTCTAATAACACTTGAATTCGTTATCATGTGGCCCCTTCTAATAACACTTGAATTCGTTATCATGTGGTTCCTTTCTTATAACACTTGAATTCGTTATCATGTGGCCCCCCTCTAATAACACTTGAATTCGTTATCATGTGGCCCCTTCTAATAACACTTAAATTCTTTATCATGTGGCCCCCCTCTAATAACACTTAAATTCTTTATCATGTGGCCCCGCTCTAATAACAGTTAAATTCTTTATCATGTGGCTCCCCTCTAATAACACTTGAATTCGTTATCATGTGGCCCCCTTCTAATAACACTTGAATTCTTTATCATGTGGCCCCCCTCTAATAACACTTGAATTCGTTATCATGTGGCTCCCCTCTAATAACACTTGAATTCGTTATCATGTGGCTCCCCTCTAATAACTCTTGAATTCGTTATCATGTGGCTCCCTTCTAATAACACTTGAATTCTTTATCATGTGGCCCCCTTCTAATAACACTTGAATTCGATATCATGTGGCTCCCCTCTAATAACACTTGAATTCGTTATCATGTGGCTCCCCTCTAATAACACTTGAATTCGTTATCATGTGGCTCCCCTCTAATAACACTTGAATTCGTTATCATGTGGCCCCCCTCTAATAACACTTAAATTCTTTATCATGTGGCCCCCCTCTAATAACACTTAAATTCTTTATCATGTGGCCCCCCTCTAATAACACTTGAATTCGTTATCATGTGGCTCCCCTCTAATAACACTTGAATTCGTTATCATGTGGCCCCCCTCTAATAACACTTGAATTCGTTATCATGTGGCCCCTTCTAATAACACTTAAATTCTTTATCATGTGGCCCCCCTCTAATAACACTTAAATTCTTTATCATGTGGCCCCCCTCTAATAACAGTTAAATTCTTTATCATGTGGCTCCCCTCTAATAACAGTTAAATTCTTTATCATGTGGCCCCCCTCTAATAACAGTTAAATTCTTTATCATGTGGCTCCCCTCTAATAACACTTGAATTCGTTATCATGTGGCCCCCCTCTAATAACACTTAAATTCTTTATCATGTGGCTCCCCTCTAATAACACTTAAATTCTTTATCATGTGGCCCCCTTCTAATAACACTTGAATTCTTTATGATGTGGCTCCCCTCTAATAACACTTAAATTCTTTATCATGTGGCCCCTTCTAATAACACTTAAATTCTTTATCATGTGGCCCCGCTCTAATAACAGTTAAATTCTTTATCATGTGGCTCCCCTCTAATAACACTTGAATTCGTTATCATGTGGCCATCTTCTAATAACACTTGAATTCTTTATCATGTGGCCCCCTTCTAATAACACTTGAATTCGTTATCATGTGGCTCCCCTCTAATAACACTTGAATTCGTTATCATGTGGCTCCCCTCTAATAACTCTTGAATTCGTTATCATGTGGCTCCCTTCTAATAACACTTGAATTCTTTATCATGTGGCCCCCTTCTAATAACACTTGAATTCGTTATCATGTGGCTCCCCTCTAATAACACTTGAATTCGTTATCATGTGGCTCCCCTCTAATAACACTTGAATTCGTTATCATGTGGCTCCCCTCTAATAACACTTGAATTCGTTATCATGTGGCCCCCCTCTAATAACAGTTAAATTCTTTATCATGTGGCCCCCCTCTAATAACACTTAAATTCTTTATCATGTGGCCCCCCTCTAATAACACTTGAATTCGTTATCATGTGGCTCCCCTCTAATAACACTTGAATTCGTTATCATGTGGCCCCCCTCTAATAACACTTAAATTCTTTATCATGTGGCCCCTTCTAATAACACTTGAATTCGTTATCATGTGGTTCCTTTCTTATAACACTTGAATTCGTTATCATGTGGCCCCCTTCTAATAACACTTAAATTCGTTATCATGTGGCTCCCCTCTAATAACACTTGAATTCGTTATCATGTGGCCCCTTCTAATAACACTTGAATTCGTTATCATGTGGTTCCTTTCTTATAACACTTGAATTCGTTATCATGTGGCCCCCCTCTAATAACACTTGAATTCGTTATCATGTGGCCCCTTCTAATAACACTTAAATTCTTTATCATGTGGCCCCCCTCTAATAACACTTAAATTCTTTATCATGTGGCTCCCCTCTAATAACACTTGAATTCGTTATCATGTGGCCCCCTTCTAATAACACTTAAATTCTTTATCATGTGGCCCCTTCTAATAACACTTGAATTCGTTATCATGTGGTTCCTTTCTTATAACACTTGAATTCGTTATCATGTGGCCCCCCTCTAATAACACTTGAATTCGTTATCATGTGGCCCCTTCTAATAACACTTAAATTCTTTATCATGTGGCCCCTTCTAATAACACTTGAATTCGTTATCATGTGGTTCCTTTCTTATAACACTTGAATTCTTTATCATGTGGCCCCCTTCTAATAACACTTGAATTCGTTATCATGTGGCCCCCCTCTAATAACACTTGAATTCGTTATCATGTGGCCCCTTCTAATAACACTTGAATTCGTTATCATGTGGTTCCTTTCTTATAACACTTGAATTCGTTATCATGTGGCCCCCCTCTTATAACACTTGAATTCGTTATCATGTGGCCCCTTCTAATAACACTTAAATTCTTTATCATGTGGCCCCCCTCTAATAACACTTAAATTCTTTATCATGTGGCCCCGCTCTAATAACAGTTAAATTCTTTATCATGTGGCTCCCCTCTAATAACACTTGAATTCGTTATCATGTGGCCCCCTTCTAATAACACTTGAATTCTTTATCATGTGGCCCCCTTCTAATAACACTTGAATTCGTTATCATGTGGCTCCCCTCTAATAACACTTGAATTCGTTATCATGTGGCCCCCCTCTAATAACTCTTGAATTCGTTATCATGTGGCTCCCTTCTAATAACACTTGAATTCTTTATCATGTGGCCCCCTTCTAATAACACTTGAATTCGTTATCATGTGGCTCCCCTCTAATAACACTTGAATTCGTTATCATGTGGCTCCCCTCTAATAACACTTGAATTCGTTATCATGTGGCTCCCCTCTAATAACACTTGAATTCGTTATCATGTGGCCCCCCTCTAATAACAGTTAAATTCTTTATCATGTGGCCCCCCTCTAATAACACTTAAATTCTTTATCATGTGGCCCCCCTCTAATAACACTTGAATTCGTTATCATGTGGCTCCCCTCTAATAACACTTGAATTCGTTATCATGTGGCCCCCCTCTAATAACACTTGAATTCGTTATCATGTGGCCCCCCTCTAATAACACTTGAATTCGTTATCATGTGGTTCCTTTCTTATAACACTTGAATTCGTTATCATGTGGCCCCCCTCTAATAACACTTGAATTCGTTATCATGTGGCCCCTTCTAATAACACTTAAATTCTTTATCATGTGGCCCCCCTCTAATAACACTTAAATTCTTTATCATGTGGCCCCCCTCTAATAACAGTTAAATTCTTTATCATGTGGCTCCCCTCTAATAACAGTTAAATTCTTTATCATGTGGCCCCCCTCTAATAACACTTAAATTCTTTATCATGTGGCTCCCCTCTAATAACACTTGAATTCGTTATCATGTGGCCCCCCTCTAATAACACTTAAATTCTTTATCATGTGGCTCCCCTCTAATAACACTTAAATTCTTTATCATGTGGCCCCCTTCTAATAACACTTGAATTCGTTATCATGTGGCTCCCCTCTAATAACACTTCAATTCTTTATCATGTGGTCCCTTCTAATAACACTTAAATTCTTTATCATGTGGCCCCGCTCTAATAACAGTTAAATTCTTTATCATGTGGCTCCCCTCTAATAACACTTGAATTCGTTATCATGTGGCCCCCCTCTAATAACACTTAAATTCGTTATCATGTGGCCCCCTTCTAATAACACTTGAATTCTTTATCATGTGGCCCCCTTCTAATAACACTTGAATTCGCTATCATGTGGCTCCCCTCTAATAACACTTGAATTCGTTATCATGTGGCTCCCCTCTAATAACTCTTGAATTCGTTATCATGTGGCCATCTTCTAATAACACTTGAATTCTTTATCATGTGGCCCCCTTCTAATAACACTTGAATTCGTTATCATGTGGCTCCCCTCTAATAACACTTGAATTCGTTATCATGTGGCTCCCCTCTAATAACTATTGAATTCGTTATCATGTGGCTCCCTTCTAATAACACTTGAATTCTTTATCATGTGGCCCCCTTCTAATAACACTTGAATTCGTTATCATGTGGCTCCCCTCTAATAACACTTGAATTCGTTATCATGTGGCTCCCCTCTAATAACACTTGAATTCGTTATTATGTGGCTCCCCTCTAATAACACTTGAATTCGTTATCATGTGGCCCCCCTCTAATAACACTTAAATTCTTTATCATGTGGCTCCCCTCTAATAACACTTGAATTCGTTATCATGTGGCTTCCCTCTAATAACACTTGAATTCGTTATCATGTGGCCCCCCTCTAATAACACTTAAATTCTTTATCATGTGGCCCCTTCTAATAACACTTGAATTCGTTATCATGTGGTTCCTTTCTTATAACACTTGAATTCGTTATCATGTGGCCCCCCTCTAATAACACTTGAATTCGTTATCATGTGGCCCCTTCTAATAACACTTGAATTCGTTATCATGTGGTTCCTTTCTTATAACACTTGAATTCGTTATCATGTGGCCCCCCTCTAATAACACTTGAATTCGTTATCATGTGGCCCCTTCTAATAACACTTAAATTCTTTATCATGTCGCCCCCCTCTAATAACACTTAAATTCTTTATCATGTGGCTCCCCTCTAATAACACTTGAATTCGTTATCATGTGGCTCCCCTCTAATAACACTTAAATTCTTTATCATGTGGCCCCTTCTAATAACACTTGAATTCGTTATCATGTGGTTCCTTTCTTATAACACTTGAATTCGTTATCATGTGGCTCCCCTCTAATAACACTTGAATTCGTTATCATGTGGCCCCCCTCTAATAACACTTAAATTCTTTATCATGTGGCCCCTTCTAATAACACTTGAATTCGTTATCATGTGGTTCCTTTCTTATAACACTTGAATTCGTTATCATGTGGCCCCCCTCTAATAACACTTGAATTCGTTATCATGTGGCCCCTTCTAATAACACTTAAATTCTTTATCATGTGGCCCCCCTCTAATAACACTTAAATTCTTTATCATGTGGCTCCCCTCTAATAACACTTGAATTCGTTATCATGTGGCCCCCCTCTAATAACACTTAAATTCTTTATCATGTGGCCCCTTCTAATAACACTTGAATTCGTTATCATGTGGTTCCTTTCTTATAACACTTGAATTCGTTATCATGTGGCTCCCCTCTAATAACACTTGAATTCGTTATCATGTGGCCCCCCTCTAATAACACTTAAATTCTTTATCATGTGGCCCCTTCTAATAACACTTGAATTCGTTATCATGTGGTTCCTTTCTTATAACACTTGAATTCGTTATCATGTGGCCCCCCTCTAATAACACTTGAATTCGTTATCATGTGGCCCCTTCTAATAACACTTAAATTCTTTATCATGTGCCCCCCCTCTAATAACACTTAAATTCTTTATCATGTGGCCCCGCTCTAATAACAGTTAAATTCTTTATCATGTGGCTCCCCTCTAATAACACTTGAATTCGTTATCATGTGGCCCCCTTCTAATAACACTTGAATTCGTTATCATGTGGCTCCCCTCTAGTAACACTTGAATTCGTTATCATGTGGCTCCCCTCTAATAACTCTTGAATTCGTTATCATGTGGCTCCCTTCTAATAACACTTGAATTCTTTATCATGTGGCCCCCTTCTAATAACACTTGAATTCGTTATCATGTGGCTCCCCTCTAATAACACTTGAATTCGTTATCATGTGGCTCCCCTCTAATAACACTTAAATTCTTTATCATGTGGCCCCTTCTAATAACACTTGAATTCGTTATCATGTGGCCCCCTCTAATAACAGTTAAATTCTTTATCATGTGGCCCCCCTCTAAAAACACTTAAATTCTTTATCATGTGGCCCCCCTCTAATAACACTTGAATTCGTTATCATGTGGCTCCCCTCTAATAACACTTGAATTCGTTATCATGTGGCCCCCCTCTAATAACACTTGAATTCGTTATCATGTGGCCCCCCCTCTAATAACACTTGAATTCGTTATCATGTGGTTCCTTTCTTATAACACTTGAATTCGTTATCATGTGGCCCCCCTCTAATAACACTTGAATTCGTTATCATGTGGCCCCTTCTAATAACACTTAAATTCTTTATCATGTGGCCCCCCTCTAATAACACTTAAATTCTTTATCATGTGGCCTCCCTCTAATAACAGTTAAATTCTTTATCATGTGGCCTCCCTCTAATAACAGTTAAATTCTTTATCATGTGGCTCCCCTCTAATAACACTTGAATTCGTTATCATGTGGCCCCCCTCTAATAACAGTTAAATTCTTTATCATGTGGCTCCCCTCTAATAACACTTGAATTCGTTATCATGTGGCTCCCCTCTAATAACACTTGAATTCGTTATCATGTGGCCCCCCTCTAATAACACTTAAATTTCTTTATCATGTGGCTCCCCTCTAATAACACTTAAATTCTTTATCATGTGGCTCCCCTCTAATAACACTTAAATTCTTTATCATGTGGCCCCTTCTAATAACACTTAAATTCTTTATCATGTGGCCCCGCTCTAATAACAGTTAAATTCTTTATCATGTGGCCCCGCTCTAATAACAGTTAAATTCTTTATCATGTGGCTCCCCTCTAATAACACTTGAATTCGTTATCATGTGGCCATCTTCTAATAACACTTGATTCGTTATCATGTGGCCCCCTTCTAATAACACTTGATTCGTTATCATGTGGATCCCCTCTAATAACACTTAAATTCTTTATCATGTGGCCCCTTCTAATAACACTTGAATTCGTTATCATGTGGCCCCCCTCTAATAACACTTAAATTCTTTATCATGTGGCCCCCTTCTAATAACACTTGAATTCGTTATCATGTGGCTCCCCTCTAATAACTCTTGAATTCGTTATCATGTGGCTCCCTTCTAATAACACTTGAATTCTTTATCATGTGGCCCCCTTCTAAAAACACTTGAATTCGTTATCATGTGGCTCCCCTCTAATAACACTTGAATTCGTTATCATGTGGCCCCTTCTAATAACACTTAAATTCTTTATCATGTGGCCCCCCTCTAATAACACTTAAATTCTTTATCATGTGGCTCCCCTCTAATAACACTTGAATTCGTTATCATGTGGCCCCTTCTAATAACACTTAAATTCTTTATCATGTGGCTCCCCTCTAATAACACTTGAATTCGTTATCATGTGGCCCCCTCTAATAACAGTTAAATTCTTTATCATGTGGCCCCCCTCTAAAAACACTTAAATTCTTTATCATGTGGCCCCCCTCTAATAACACTTGAATTCGTTATCATGTGGCTCCCCTCTAATAACACTTGAATTCGTTATCATGTGGCCCCCCTCTAATAACACTTGAATTCGTTATCATGTGGCCCCCCCTCTAATAACACTTGAATTCGTTATCATGTGGTTCCTTTCTTATAACACTTGAATTCGTTATCATGTGGCCCCCCTCTAATAACACTTGAATTCGTTATCATGTGGCCCCTTCTAATAACACTTAAATTCTTTATCATGTGGCCCCCCTCTAATAACACTTAAATTCTTTATCATGTGGCCTCCCTCTAATAACAGTTAAATTCTTTATCATGTGGCCTCCCTCTAATAACAGTTAAATTCTTTATCATGTGGCTCCCCTCTAATAACACTTGAATTCGTTATCATGTGGCCCCCCTCTAATAACAGTTAAATTCTTTATCATGTGGCTCCCCTCTAATAACACTTGAATTCGTTATCATGTGGCTCCCCTCTAATAACACTTGAATTCGTTATCATGTGGCCCCCCTCTAATAACACTTAAATTTCTTTATCATGTGGCTCCCCTCTAATAACACTTAAATTCTTTATCATGTGGCTCCCCTCTAATAACACTTAAATTCTTTATCATGTGGCCCCTTCTAATAACACTTAAATTCTTTATCATGTGGCCCCGCTCTAATAACAGTTAAATTCTTTATCATGTGGCCCCGCTCTAATAACACTTAAATTCGTTATCATGTGGCTCCCCTCTAATAACACTTGAATTCGTTATCATGTGGCCATCTTCTAATAACACTTGATTCGTTATCATGTGGCCCCCTTCTAATAACACTTGATTCGTTATCATGTGGATCCCCTCTAATAACACTTAAATTCTTTATCATGTGGCCCCTTCTAATAACACTTGAATTCGTTATCATGTGGCCCCCCTCTAATAACACTTAAATTCTTTATCATGTGGCCCCCTTCTAATAACACTTGAATTCGTTATCATGTGGCTCCCCTCTAATAACTCTTGAATTCGTTATCATGTGGCTCCCTTCTAATAACACTTGAATTCTTTATCATGTGGCCCCCTTCTAATAACACTTGAATTCGTTATCATGTGGCTCCCCTCTAATAACACTTGAATTCGTTATCATGTGGCCCCTTCTAATAACACTTAAATTCTTTATCATGTGGCCCCCCTCTAATAACACTTAAATTCTTTATCATGTGGCTCCCCTCTAATAACACTTGAATTCGTTATCATGTGGCCCCTTCTAATAACACTTAAATTCTTTATCATGTGGCCCCTTCTAATAACACTTGAATTCGTTATCATGTGGTTCCTTTCTTATAACACTTGAATTCGTTATCATGTGGCTCCCCTCTAATAACACTTGAATTCGTTATCATGTGGCCCCCCTCTAATAACACTTAAATTCTTTATCATGTGGCCCCTTCTAATAACACTTGAATTCGTTATCATGTGGTTCCTTTCTTATAACACTTGAATTCTTTATCATGTGGCCCCCTTCTAATAACACTTGAATTCGTTATCATGTGGCCCCCCTCTAATAACACTTGAATTCGTTATCATGTGGCCCCTTCTAATAACACTTGAATTCGTTATCATGTGGTTCCTTTCTTATAACACTTGAATTCGTTATCATGTGGCCCCCCTCTTATAACACTTGAATTCGTTATCATGTGGCCCCTTCTAATAACACTTAAATTCTTTATCATGTGGCCCCCCTCTAATAACACTTAAATTCTTTATCATGTGGCCCCGCTCTAATAACAGTTAAATTCTTTATCATGTGGCTCCCCTCTAATAACACTTGAATTCGTTATCATGTGGCCCCCTTCTAATAACACTTGAATTCTTTATCATGTGGCCCCCTTCTAATAACACTTGAATTCGTTGTCATGTGGCTCCCCTCTAATAACACTTGAATTCGTTATCATGTGGCCCCCCTCTAATAACTCTTGAATTCGTTATCATGTGGCTCCCTTCTAATAACACTTGAATTCTTTATCATGTGGCCCCCTTCTAATAACACTTGAATTCGTTATCATGTGGCTCCCCTCTAATAACACTTGAATTCGTTATCATGTGGCTCCCCTCTAATAACACTTGAATTCGTTATCATGTGGCTCCCCTCTAATAACACTTGAATTCGTTATCATGTGGCCCCCCTCTAATAACAGTTAAATTCTTTATCATGTGGCCCCCCTCTAATAACACTTAAATTCTTTATCATGTGGCCCCCCTCTAATAACACTTGAATTCGTTATCATGTGGCTCCCCTCTAATAACACTTGAATTCGTTATCATGTGGCCCCCCTCTAATAACACTTGAATTCGTTATCATGTGGCCCCCCTCTAATAACACTTGAATTCGTTATCATGTGGTTCCTTTCTTATAACACTTGAATTCGTTATCATGTGGCCCCCCTCTAATAACACTTGAATTCGTTATCATGTGGCCCCTTCTAATAACACTTAAATTCTTTATCATGTGGCCCCCCTCTAATAACACTTAAATTCTTTATCATGTGGCCCCCCTCTAATAACAGTTAAATTCTTTATCATGTGGCTCCCCTCTAATAACAGTTAAATTCTTTATCATTTGGCCCCCCTCTAATAACAGTTAAATTCTTTATCATGTGGCTCCCCTCTAATAACACTTGAATTCGTTATCATGTGGCCCCCCTCTAATAACACTTAAATTCTTTATCATGTGGCTCCCCTCTAATAACACTTAAATTCTTTATCATGTGGCCCCCTTCTAATAACACTTGAATTCTTTATCATGTGGCTCCCCTCTAATAACACTTAAATTCTTTATCATGTGGCCCCTTCTAATAACACTTAAATTCTTTATCATGTGGCCCCGCTCTAATAACAGTTAAATTCTTTATCATGTGGCTCCCCTCTAATAACACTTGAATTCGTTATCATGTGGCCCCCCTCTAATAACACTTAAATTCGTTATCATGTGGCCCCCTTCTAATAACACTTGAATTCTTTATCATGTGGCCCCCTTCTAATAACACTTGAATTCGTTATCATGTGGCTCCCCTCTAATAACACTTGAATTCGTTATCATGTGGCTCCCCTCTAATAACTCTTGAATTCGTTATCATGTGGCCATCTTCTAATAACACTTGAATTCTTTATCATGTGGCCCCCTTCTAATAACACTTGAATTCGTTATCATATGGCTCCCCTCTAATAACACTTGAATTCGTTATCATGTGGCTCCCCTCTAATAACTCTTGAATTCGTTATCATGTGGCTCCCTTCTAATAACACTTGAATTCTTTATCATGTGGCCCCCTTCTAATAACACTTGAATTCGTTATCATGTGGCTCCCCTCTAATAAAACTTGAATTCGTTATCATGTGGCTCCCCTCTAATAACACTTGAATTCGTTATTATGTGGCACCCCTCTAATAACACTTGAATTCGTTATCATGTGGCCCCCCTCTAATAACAGTTAAATTCTTTATCATGTGGCCCCCCTCTAATAACACTTAAATTCTTTATCATGTGGCCCCCCTCTAATAACACTTGAATTCGTTATCATGTGGCTCCCCTCTAATAACACTTGAATTCGTTATCATGTGGCCCCTTCTAATAACACTTAAATTCTTTATCATGTGGCCCCCCTCTAATAACACTTAAATTCTTTATCATGTGGCCTCCCTCTAATAACAGTTAAATTCTTTATCATGTGGCCCCCCTCTAATAACACTTAAATTCTTTATCATGTGGCTCCCCTCTAATAACACTTGAATTCGTTATCATGTGGCCCCCCTCTAATAACAGTTAAATTCTTTATCATGTGGCTCCCCTCTAATAACACTTGAATTCGTTATCATGTGGCTCCCCTCTAATAACACTTGAATTCGTTATCATGTGGCCCCCCTCTAATAACACTTAAATTTCTTTATCATGTGGCTCCCCTCTAATAACACTTAAATTCTTTATCATGTGGCTCCCCTCTAATAACACTTAAATTCTTTATCATGTGGCCCCTTCTAATAACACTTAAATTCTTTATCATGTGGCCCCGCTCTAATAACAGTTAAATTCTTTATCATGTGGCCCCGCTCTAATAACAGTTAAATTCTTTATCATGTGGCTCCCCTCTAATAACACTTGAATTCGTTATCATGTGGCCATCTTCTAATAACACTTGATTCGTTATCATGTGGCCCCCTTCTAATAACACTTGATTCGTTATCATGTGGATCCCCTCTAATAACACTTAAATTCTTTATCATGTGGCCCCTTCTAATAACACTTGAATTCGTTATCATGTGGCCCCCCTCTAATAACACTTAAATTCTTTATCATGTGGCCCCCTTCTAATAACACTTGAATTCGTTATCATGTGGCTCCCCTCTAATAACTCTTGAATTCGTTATCATGTGGCTCCCTTCTAATAACACTTGAATTCTTTATCATGTGGCCCCCTTCTAATAACACTTGAATTCGTTATCATGTGGCTCCCCTCTAATAACACTTGAATTCGTTATCATGTGGCCCCTTCTAATAACACTTAAATTCTTTATCATGTGGCCCCCCTCTAATAACACTTAAATTCTTTATCATGTGGCTCCCCTCTAATAACACTTGAATTCGTTATCATGTGGCCCCTTCTAATTACACTTAAATTCTTTATCATGTGGCCCCTTCTAATAACACTTGAATTCGTTATCATGTGGTTCCTTTCTTATAACACTTGAATTCGTTATCATGTGGCTCCCCTCTAATAACACTTGAATTCGTTATCATGTGGCCCCCCTCTAATAACACTTAAATTCTTTATCATGTGGCCCCTTCTAATAACACTTGAATTCGTTATCATGTGGCTCCCCTCTAATAACACTTGAATTCGTTATCATGTGGCTCCCCTCTAATAACACTTGAATTCGTTATCATGTGGCCCCCCTCTAATAACAGTTAAATTCTTTATCATGTGGCCCCCCTCTAATAACACTTAAATTCTTTATCATGTGGCCCCCCTCTAATAACACTTGAATTCGTTATCATGTGGCTCCCCTCTAATAACACTTGAATTCGTTATCATGTGGCTCCCCTCTAATAACACTTGAATTCGTTATCATGTGGCCCCCCTCTAATAACACTTGAATTCGTTATCATGTGGTTCCTTTCTTATAACACTTGAATTCGTTATCATGTGGCCCCCCTCTAATAACACTTGAATTCGTTATCATGTGGCCCCTTCTAATAACACTTAAATTCTTTATCATGTGGCCCCCCTCTAATAACACTTAAATTCTTTATCATGTGGCCCCCCTCTAATAACAGTTAAATTCTTTATCATGTGGCTCCCCTCTAATAACAGTTAAATTCTTTATCATTTGGCCCCCCTCTAATAACAGTTAAATTCTTTATCATGTGGCTCCCCTCTAATAACACTTGAATTCGTTATCATGTGGCCCCCCTCTAATAACACTTAAATTCTTTATCATGTGGCTCCCCTCTAATAACACTTAAATTCTTTATCATGTGGCCCCCTTCTAATAACACTTGAATTCTTTATCATGTGGCTCCCCTCTAATAACACTTAAATTCTTTATCATGTGGCCCCTTCTAATAACACTTAAATTCTTTATCATGTGGCCCCGCTCTAATAACAGTTAAATTCTTTATCATGTGGCTCCCCTCTAATAACACTTGAATTCGTTATCATGTGGCCCCCCTCTAATAACACTTAAATTCGTTATCATGTGGCCCCCTTCTAATAACACTTGAATTCTTTATCATGTGGCCCCCTTCTAATAACACTTGAATTCGTTATCATGTGGCTCCCCTCTAATAACACTTGAATTCGTTATCATGTGGCTCCCCTCTAATAACTCTTGAATTCGTTATCATGTGGCCATCTTCTAATAACACTTGAATTCTTTATCATGTGGCCCCCTTCTAATAACACTTGAATTCGTTATCATATGGCTCCCCTCTAATAACACTTGAATTCGTTATCATGTGGCTCCCCTCTAATAACTCTTGAATTCGTTATCATGTGGCTCCCTTCTAATAACACTTGAATTCTTTATCATGTGGCCCCCTTCTAATAACACTTGAATTCGTTATCATGTGGCTCCCCTCTAATAAAACTTGAATTCGTTATCATGTGGCTCCCCTCTAATAACACTTGAATTCGTTATTATGTGGCACCCCTCTAATAACACTTGAATTCGTTATCATGTGGCCCCCCTCTAATAACAGTTAAATTCTTTATCATGTGGCCCCCCTCTAATAACACTTAAATTCTTTATCATGTGGCCCCCCTCTAATAACACTTGAATTCGTTATCATGTGGCTCCCCTCTAATAACACTTGAATTCGTTATCATGTGGCCCCTTCTAATAACACTTAAATTCTTTATCATGTGGCCCCCCTCTAATAACACTTAAATTCTTTATCATGTGGCCTCCCTCTAATAACAGTTAAATTCTTTATCATGTGGCCTCCCTCTAATAACAGTTAAATTCTTTATCATGTGGCTCCCCTCTAATAACACTTGAATTCGTTATCATGTGGCCCCCCTCTAATAACAGTTAAATTCTTTATCATGTGGCTCCCCTCTAATAACACTTGAATTCGTTATCATGTGGCTCCCCTCTAATAACACTTGAATTCGTTATCATGTGGCCCCCCTCTAATAACACTTAAATTTCTTTATCATGTGGCTCCCCTCTAATAACACTTAAATTCTTTATCATGTGGCTCCCCTCTAATAACACTTAAATTCTTTATCATGTGGCCCCTTCTAATAACACTTAAATTCTTTATCATGTGGCCCCGCTCTAATAACAGTTAAATTCTTTATCATGTGGCCCCGCTCTAATAACAGTTAAATTCTTTATCATGTGGCTCCCCTCTAATAACACTTGAATTCGTTATCATGTGGCCATCTTCTAATAACACTTGATTCGTTATCATGTGGCCCCCTTCTAATAACACTTGATTCGTTATCATGTGGATCCCCTCTAATAACACTTAAATTCTTTATCATGTGGCCCCTTCTAATAACACTTGAATTCGTTATCATGTGGCCCCCCTCTAATAACACTTAAATTCTTTATCATGTGGCCCCCTTCTAATAACACTTGAATTCGTTATCATGTGGCTCCCCTCTAATAACTCTTGAATTCGTTATCATGTGGCTCCCTTCTAATAACACTTGAATTCTTTATCATGTGGCCCCCTTCTAATAACACTTGAATTCGTTATCATGTGGCTCCCCTCTAATAACACTTGAATTCGTTATCATGTGGCCCCTTCTAATAACACTTAAATTCTTTATCATGTGGCCCCCCTCTAATAACACTTAAATTCTTTATCATGTGGCTCCCCTCTAATAACACTTGAATTCGTTATCATGTGGCCCCTTCTAATTACACTTAAATTCTTTATCATGTGGCCCCTTCTAATAACACTTGAATTCGTTATCATGTGGTTCCTTTCTTATAACACTTGAATTCGTTATCATGTGGCTCCCCTCTAATAACACTTGAATTCGTTATCATGTGGCCCCCCTCTAATAACACTTAAATTCTTTATCATGTGGCCCCTTCTAATAACACTTGAATTCGTTATCATGTGGTTCCTTTCTTATAACACTTGAATTCTTTATCATGTGGCCCCCTTCTAATAACACTTGAATTCGTTATCATGTGGCCCCCCTCTAATAACACTTGAATTCGTTATCATGTGGCCCCTTCTAATAACACTTGAATTCGTTATCATGTGGTTCCTTTCTTATAACACTTGAATTCGTTATCATGTGGCCCCCCTCTTATAACACTTGAATTCGTTATCATGTGGCCCCTTCTAATAACACTTAAATTCTTTATCATGTGGCCCCCCTCTAATAACACTTAAATTCTTTATCATGTGGCCCCGCTCTAATAACAGTTAAATTCTTTATCATGTGGCTCCCCTCTAATAACACTTGAATTCGTTATCATGTGGCCCCCTTCTAATAACACTTGAATTCTTTATCATGTGGCCCCCTTCTAATAACACTTGAATTCGTTATCATGTGGCTCCCCTCTAATAACACTTGAATTCGTTATCATGTGGCCCCCCTCTAATAACTCTTGAATTCGTTATCATGTGGCTCCCTTCTAATAACACTTGAATTCTTTATCATGTGGCCCCCTTCTAATAACACTTGAATTCGTTATCATGTGGCTCCCCTCTAATAACACTTGAATTCGTTATCATGTGGCTCCCCTCTAATAACACTTGAATTCGTTATCATGTGGCTCCCCTCTAATAACACTTGAATTCGTTATCATGTGGCCCCCCTCTAATAACAGTTAAATTCTTTATCATGTGGCCCCCCTCTTATAACACTTGAATTCGTTATCATGTGGCTCCCCTCTAATAACACTTGAATTCGTTATCATGTGGCCCCCCTCTAATAACACTTGAATTCGTTATCATGTGGCCCCCCTCTAATAACACTTGAATTCGTTATCATGTGGTTCCTTTCTTATAACACTTGAATTCGTTATCATGTGGCCCCCCTCTAATAACACTTGAATTCGTTATCATGTGGCCCCTTCTAATAACACTTAAATTCTTTATCATGTGGCCCCCCTCTAATAACACTTAAATTCTTTATCATGTGGCCCCCCTCTAATAACAGTTAAATTCTTTATCATGTGGCTCCCCTCTAATAACACTTGAATTCGTTATCATGTGGCCCCCCTCTAATAACACTTAAATTCTTTATCATGTGGCTCCCCTCTAATAACACTTAAATTCTTTATCATGTGGCCCCCTTCTAATAACACTTGAATTCTTTATCATGTGGCTCCCCTCTAATAACACTTAAATTCTTTATCATGTGGCCCCTTCTAATAACACTTAAATTCTTTATCATGTGGCCCCGCTCTAATAACAGTTAAATTCTTTATCATGTGGCTCCCCTCTAATAACACTTGAATTCGTTATCATGTGGCCCCCCTCTAATAACACTTAAATTCGTTATCATGTGGCCCCCCTCTAATAACACTTGAATTCGTTATCATGTGGCCCCTTCTAATAACACTTAAATTCTTTATCATGTGCCCCCCCTCTAATAACACTTAAATTCTTTATCATGTGGCCCCGCTCTAATAACAGTTAAATTCTTTATCATGTGGCTCCCCTCTAATAACACTTGAATTCTTTATCATGTGGCCCCCTTCTAATAACACTTGAATTCGTTATCATGTGGCTCCCCTCTAATAACACTTGAATTCGTTATTATGTGGCTCCCCTCTAATAACACTTGAATTCGTTATCATGTGGCCCCCCTCTAATAACACTTAAATTCTTTATCATGTGGCCCCCCTCTAATAACACTTAAATTCTTTATCATGTGGCCCCCCTCTAATAACAGTTAAATTCTTTATCATGTGGCTCCCCTCTAATAACAGTTAAATTCTTTATCATGTGGCCCCCCTCTAATAACAGTTAAATTCTTTATCATGTGGCTCCCCTCTAATAACACTTGAATTCGTTATCATGTGGCCCCCCTCTAATAACACTTAAATTCTTTATCATGTGGCTCCCCTCTAATAACACTTAAATTCTTTATCATGTGGCCCCCTTCTAATAACACTTGAATTCTTTATCATGTGGCTCCCCTCTAATAACACTTAAATTCTTTATCATGTGGCCCCTTCTAATAACACTTAAATTCTTTATCATGTGGCCCCGCTCTAATAACAGTTAAATTCTTTATCATGTGGCTCCCCTCTAATAACACTTGAATTCTTTATCATGTGGCCCCCTTCTAATAACACTTGAATTCGTTATCATGTGGCTCCCCTCTAATAACACTTGAATTCGTTATCATGTGGCTCCCCTCTAATAACTCTTGAATTCGTTATCATGTGGCTCCCTTCTAATAACACTTGAATTCTTTATCATGTGGCCCCCTTCTAATAACACTTGAATTCGTTATCATGTGGCTCCCCTCTAATAACACTTGAATTCGTTATCATGTGGCTCCCCTCTAATAACACTTGAATTCGTTATTATGTGGCTCCCCTCTAATAACACTTGAATTCGTTATCATGTGGCCCCCCTCTAATAACAGTTAAATTCTTTATCATGTGGCCCCCCTCTAATAACACTTAAATTCTTTATCATGTGGCCCCCCCTCTAATAACACTTGAATTCGTTATCATGTGGCTCCCCTCTAATAACACTTGAATTCGTTATCATGTGGCCCCCCTCTAATAACACTTAAATTCTTTATCATGTGGCCCCTTCTAATAACACTTGAATTCGTTATCATGTGGTTCCTTTCTTATAACACTTGAATTCGTTATCATGTGGCCCCCCTCTAATAACACTTGAATTCGTTATCATGTGGCCCCTTCTAATAACACTTGAATTCGTTATCATGTGGTTCCTTTCTTATAACACTTGAATTCGTTATCATGTGGCCCCCCTCTAATAACACTTGAATTCGTTATCATGTGGCCCCTTCTAATAACACTTAAATTCTTTATCATGTGGCCCCCCTCTAATAACACTTAAATTCTTTATCATGTGGCTCCCCTCTAATAACACTTGAATTCGTTATCATGTGGCCCCCCTCTAATAACACTTAAATTCTTTATCATGTGGCCCCTTCTAATAACACTTGAATTCGTTATCATGTGGTTCCTTTCTTATAACACTTGAATTCGTTATCATGTGGCTCCCCTCTAATAACACTTGAATTCGTTATCATGTGGCCCCCCTCTAATAACACTTAAATTCTTTATCATGTGGCCCCTTCTAATAACACTTGAATTCGTTATCATGTGGTTCCTTTCTTATAACACTTGAATTCGTTATCATGTGGCCCCCCTCTAATAACACTTGAATTCGTTATCATGTGGCCCCTTCTAATAACACTTAAATTCTTTATCATGTGGCCCCCCTCTAATAACACTTAAATTCTTTATCATGTGGCTCCCCTCTAATAACACTTGAATTCGTTATCATGTGGCCCCCCTCTAATAACACTTAAATTCTTTATCATGTGGCCCCTTCTAATAACACTTGAATTCGTTATCATGTGGTTCCTTTCTTATAACACTTGAATTCGTTATCATGTGGCTCCCCTCTAATAACACTTGAATTCGTTATCATGTGGCCCCCCTCTAATAACACTTAAATTCTTTATCATGTGGCCCCTTCTAATAACACTTGAATTCGTTATCATGTGGTTCCTTTCTTATAACACTTGAATTCGTTATCATGTGGCCCCCCTCTAATAACACTTGAATTCGTTATCATGTGGCCCCTTCTAATAACACTTAAATTCTTTATCATGTGGCCCCCCTCTAATAACACTTAAATTCTTTATCATGTGGCTCCCCTCTAATAACACTTGAATTCGTTATCATGTGGCCCCCCTCTAATAACACTTAAATTCTTTATCATGTGGCCCCTTCTAATAACACTTGAATTCGTTATCATGTGGTTCCTTTCTTATAACACTTGAATTCGTTATCATGTGGCTCCCCTCTAATAACACTTGAATTCGTTATCATGTGGCCCCCCTCTAATAACACTTAAATTCTTTATCATGTGGCCCCTTCTAATAACACTTGAATTCGTTATCATGTGGTTCCTTTCTTATAACACTTGAATTCGTTATCATGTGGCCCCCCTCTAATAACACTTGAATTCGTTATCATGTGGCCCCTTCTAATAACACTTAAATTCTTTATCATGTGCCCCCCCTCTA
Source organism: Steromphala cineraria (assembly GCA_916613615.1). Taxonomy (NCBI): domain Eukaryota; kingdom Metazoa; phylum Mollusca; class Gastropoda; order Trochida; family Trochidae; genus Steromphala; species Steromphala cineraria. Next base: position 47,507,336 of record OU744726.1, read on the forward strand.
ATAACACTTAAATTCTTTATCATGTGGCCCCGCTCTAATAACAGTTAAATTCTTTATCATGTGGCTCCCCTCTAATAACACTTGAATTCGTTATCATGTGGCCCCCTTCTAATAACACTTGAATTCTTTATCATGTGGCCCCCTTCTAATAACACTTGAATTCGTTATCATGTGGCTCCCCTCTAATAACACTTGAATTCGTTATCATGTGGCTCCCCTCTAATAACTCTTGAATTCGTTATCATGTGGCTCCCTTCTAATAACACTTGAATTCGTTATCATGTGGCCCCCCTCAAATAACTCTTAAATTCTTTATCATGTGGCTCCCTTCTAATAACACTTGAATTCGTTATCATGTGGCTCCCCTCTAATAACACTTGAATTCGTTATCATGTGGCTCCCCTCTAATAACACTTGAATTCGTTATCATGTGGCTCCCCTCTAATAACACTTGAATTCGTTATCATGTGGCCCCCCTCTAATAACAGTTAAATTCATTATCATGTGGCCCCCCTCTAAAAACACTTAAATTCTTTATCATGTGGCCCCCCTCTAATAACACTTGAATTCGTTATCATGTGGCTCCCCTCTAATAACACTTGAATTCGTTGTCATGTGGCCCCCCTCTAATAACACTTAAATTCTTTATCATGTGGCCCCCCTCTAATAACACTTGAATTCGTTATCATGTGGTTCCTTTCTTATAACACTTGAATTCGTTATCATGTGGCCCCCCTCTAATAACACTTGAATTCGTTATCATGTGGCCCCTTCTAATAACACTTAAATTCTTTATCATGTGGCCCCCCTCTAATAACACTTAAATTCTTTATCATGTGGCCTCCCTCTAATAACAGTTAAATTCTTTATCATGTGGCCTCCCGCTAATAACAGTTAAATTCTTTATCATGTGGCTCCCCTCTAATAACAGTTAAATTCTTTATCATGTGGCCCCCCTCTAATAACAGTTAAATTCTTTATCATGTGGCTCCCCTCTAATAACACTTGAATTCGTTATCATGTGGCTCCCCTCTAATAACACTTGAATTCGTTATCATGTGGCCCCCCTCTAATAACACTTAAATTCTTTATCATGTGGCTCCCCTCTAATAACACTTAAATTCTTTATCATGTGGCTCCCCTCTAATAACACTTAAATTCTTTATCATGTGGCTCCCCTCTAATAACACTTGAATTCGTTATCATGTGGCTCCCCTCTAATAACACTTGAATTCGTTATCATGTGGCCCCCCTCTAATAACACTTAAATTCTTTATCATGTGGCTCCCCTCTAATAACACTTGAATTCGTTATCATGTGGCTCCCCTCTAATAACACTTGAATTCGTTATCATGTGGCCCCCCTCTAATAACACTTAAATTCTTTATCATGTGGCTCCCCTCTAATAACAGTTAAATTCTTTATCATGTGGCTCCCCTCTAATAACACTTAAATTCTTTATCATGTGGCTCCCCTCTAATAACACTTGAATTCGTTATCATGTGGCTCCCCTCTAATAACACTTGAATTCGTTATCATGTGGCTCCCCTCTAATAACACTTAAATTCTTTATCATGTGGCCCCCCTCTAATAACACTTAAATTCTTTATCATGTGGCCTCCCTCTAATAACAGTTAAATTCTTTATCATGTGGCCTCCCGCTAATAACAGTTAAATTCTTTATCATGTGGCTCCCCTCTAATAACAGTTAAATTCTTTATCATGTGGCCCCCCTCTAATAACAGTTAAATTCTTTATCATGTGGCTCCCCTCTAATAACACTTGAATTCGTTATCATGTGGCTCCCCTCTAATAACACTTGAATTCGTTATCATGTGGCCCCCCTCTAATAACACTTAAATTCTTTATCATGTGGCTCCCCTCTAATAACACTTAAATTCTTTATCATGTGGCTCCCCTCTAATAACACTTAAATTCTTTATCATGTGGCTCCCCTCTAATAACACTTGAATTCGTTATCATGTGGCTCCCCTCTAATAACACTTGAATTCGTTATCATGTGGCCCCCCTCTAATAACACTTAAATTCTTTATCATGTGGCTCCCCTCTAATAACACTTGAATTCGTTATCATGTGGCTCCCCTCTAATAACACTTGAATTCGTTATCATGTGGCCCCCCTCTAATAACACTTAAATTCTTTATCATGTGGCTCCCCTCTAATAACACTTGAATTCGTTATCATGTGGCTCCCCTCTAATAACACTTGAATTCGTTATCATGTGGCCCCCCTCTAATAACACTTGAATTCTTTATCATGTGGCTCCCCTCTAATAACACTTGAATTCGTTATCATGTGGCTCCCCGCTAATAACAGTTAAATTCTTTATCATGTGGCTCCCCTCTAATAACACTTAAATTCTTTATCATGTGGCTCCCCTCTAATAACAGTTAAATTCTTTATCATGTGGCTCCCCTCTAATAACACTTAAATTCTTTATCATGTGGCTCCCCTCTAATAACACTTGAATTCGTTATCATGTGGCTCCCCTCTAATAACACTTGAATTCGTTATCATGTGGCTCCCCTCTAATAACACTTAAATTCTTTATCATGTGGCCCCCCTCTAATAACACTTAAATTCTTTATCATGTGGCTCCCCTCTAATAACACTTGAATTCGTTATCATGTGGCTCCCCTCTAATAACACTTGAATTCGTTATCATGTGGCCCCCCTCTAATAACACTTAAATTTTTTATCATGTGGCTCCCCTCTAATAACACTTGAATTCGTTATCATGTGGCTCCCCTCTAATAACACTTGAATTCGTTATCATGTGGCCCCCCTCTAATAACACTTAAATTCTTTATCATGTGGCTCCCCTCTAATAACAGTTAAATTCTTTATCATGTGGCTCCCCTCTAATAACACTTAAATTCTTTATCATGTGGCTCCCCTCTAATAACACTTGAATTCGTTATCATGTGGCTCCCCTCTAATAACACTTGAATTCGTTATCATGTGGCCCCCCTCTAATAACACTTAAATTCTTTATCATGTGGCTCCCCTCTAATAACACTTAAATTCTTTATCATGTGGCTCCCCTCTAATAACACTTAAATTCTTTATCATGTGGCCCCTTCTAATAACACTTAAATTCTTTATCATGTGGCCCCGCTCTAATAACAGTTAAATTCTTTATCATGTGGCCCCGCTCTAATAACAGTTAAATTCTTTATCATGTGGCTCCCCTCTAATAACACTTGAATTCGTTATCATGTGGCCATCTTCTAATAACACTTGATTCGTTATCATGTGGCCCCCTTCTAATAACACTTGATTCGTTATCATGTTGCTCCCCTCTAATAACACTTGAATTCGTTATCATGTGGCTCCCCTCTAATAACTCTTGAATTCGTTATCATGTGGCTCCCTTCTAATAACACTTGAATTCTTTATCATGTGGCCCCCTTCTAATAACACTTGAATTCGTTATCATGTGGCTCCCCTCTAATAACACTTGAATTCGTTATCATGTGGCTCCCCTCTAATAACACTTGAATTCGTTATCATGTGGCTCCCCTCTAATAACACTTGAATTCGTTATAATGTGGCCCCCCTCTAATAACAGTTAAATTCTTTATCATGTGGCCCCCCTCTAATAACAGTTAAATTCTTTATCATGTGGCCCCCCTCTAATAACACTTGAATTCGTTATCATGTGGCTCCCCTCTAATAGCACTTGAATTCGTTATCATGTGGCCCCCCTCTAATAACACTTGAATTCGTTATCATGTGGCCCCCCTCTAATAACACTTGAATTCGTTATCATGTGGTTCCTTTCTTATAACACTTGAATTCGTTATCATGTGGCCCCCCTCTAATAACACTTGAATTCGTTATCATGTGGCCCCTTCTAATAACACTTAAATTCTTTATCATGTGGCCCCCCTCTAATAACACTTAAATTCTTTATCATGTGGCCCCCCTCTAATAACAGTTAAATTCTTTATCATGTGGCTCCCCTCTAATAACAGTTAAATTCTTTATCATGTGGCCCCCCTCTAATAACAGTTAAATTCTTTATCATGTGGCTCCCCTCTAATAACACTTGAATTCGTTATCATGTGGCCCCCCTCTAATAACACTTAAATTCTTTATCATGTGGCTCCCCTCTAATAACACTTAAATTCTTTATCATGTGGCCCCCTTCTAATTACACTTAAATTCTTTATCATGTGGCTCCCCTCTAATTACACTTAAATTCTTTATCATGTGGCCCCTTCTAATAACACTTAAATTCTTTATCATGTGGCCCCGCTCTAATAACAGTTAAATTCTTTATCATGTGGCTCCCCTCTAATAACACTTGAATTCGTTATCATGTGGCCATCTTCTAATAACACTTGAATTCTTTATCATGTGGCCCCCTTCTAATAACACTTGATTCGTTATCATGTGGCTCCCCTCTAATAACACTTGAATTCGTTATCATGTGGCTCCCCTCTAATAACTCTTGAATTCGTTATCATGTGGCTCCCTTCTAATAACACTTGAATTCTTTATCATGTGGCCCCCTTCTAATAACACTTGAATTCGTTATCATGTGGCTCCCCTCTAATAACACTTGAATTCGTTATCATGTGGCTCCCCTCTAATAACACTTGAATTCGTTATCATGTGGCTCCCCTCTAATAACACTTGAATTCGTTATCATGTGGCCACCCTCTAATAACAGTTAAATTCTTTATCATGTGGCCCCCCTCTAATAACACTTAAATTCTTTATCATGTGGCCCCCCTCTAATAACACTTGAATTCGTTATCATGTGGCTCCCCTCTAAAAGCACTTGAATTCGTTATCATGTGGCCCCCCTCTAATAACACTTGAATTCGTTACCATGTGGCCCCCCTCTAATAACACTTGAATTCGTTATCATGTGGTTCCTTTCTTATAACACTTGAATTCGTTATCATGTGGCCCCCCTCTAATAACACTTGAATTCGTTATCATGTGGCCCCTTCTAATAACACTTGATTCGTTATCATGTGGCTCCCCTCTAATAACACTTGAATTCGTTATCATGTGGCTCCCCTCTAATAACTCTTGAATTCGTTATCATGTGGCTCCCTTCTAATAACACTTGAATTCTTTATCATGTGGCCCCCTTCTAATAACACTTGAATTCGTTATCATGTGGCTCCCCTCTAATAACACTTGAATTCGTTATCATGTGGCTCCCCTCTAATAACACTTGAATTCGTTATCATGTGGCTCCCCTCTAATAACACTTGAATTCGTTATCATGTGGCCCCCCTCTAATAACACTTAAATTCTTTATCATGTGGCCCCCCTCTAATAACACTTAAATTCTTTATCATGTGGCCCCCCTCTAATAACACTTGAATTCGTTATCACGTGGCTCCCCTCTAATAGCACTTGAATTCGTTATCATGTGGCCCCCCTCTAATAACACTTGAATTCGTTATCATGTGGCCCCCCTCTAATAACACTTGAATTCGTTATCATGTGGTTCCTTTCTTATAACACTTGAATTCGTTATCATGTGGCCCCCCTCTAATAACACTTGAATTCGTTATCATGTGGCCCCTTCTAATAACACTTAAATTCTTTATCATGTGGCCCCCCTCTAATAACACTTAAATTCTTTATCATGTGGCCCCCCTCTAATAACAGTTAAATTCTTTATCACGTGGCTCCCCTCTAATAACAGTTAAAGTCTTTATCATGTGGCCCCCCTCTAATAACAGTTAAATTCTTTATCATGTGGCTCCCCTCTAATAACACTTGAATTCGTTATCATGTGGCCCCCCTCTAATAACACTTAAATTCTTTATCATGTGGCTCCCCTCTAATAACACTTAAATTCTTTATCATGTGGCCCCCTTCTAATAACACTTGAATTCTTTATCATGTGGCTCCCCTCTAATAACACTTAAATTCTTTATCATGTGGCCCCTTCTAATAACACTTAAATTCTTTATCATGTGGCCCCTTCTAATAACACTTGAATTCTTTATCATGTGGCCCCCTTCTAATAACACTTGAATTCGTTATCATGTGGCTCCCCTCTAATAACACTTGAATTCGTTATCATGTGGCCCCCCTCTAATAACACTTGAATTCTTTATCATGTGGCCCCCTTCTAATAACACTTGAATTCGTTATCATGTGGCCCCCCTCTAATAACACTTGAATTCGTTATCATGTGGCCCCTTCTAATAACACTTGAATTCGTTAGCATGTGGTTCCTTTCTTATAACACTTGAATTCGTTATCATGTGGCCCCCCTCTAATAACACTTGCATTCGTTATCATGTGGCCCCCCTCTAATAACACTTGAATTCGTTATCATGTGGCCCCTTCTAATAACACTTAAATTCTTTATCATGTGGCCCCCCTCTAATAACACTTCAATTCGTTATCATGTGGCTCCCCTCTAATAACACTTGAATTCGTTATCATGTGGCTCCCCTCTAATAACACTTGAATTCGTTATCATGTGGCTCCCCTCTAATAACACTTGAATTCGTTATCATGTGGCTCCCCTCTAATAACACTTGAATTCGTTATCATGTGGCCCCCCTCTAATAACAGTTAAATTCTTTATCATGTGGCCCCCCTCTAATAACACTTAAATTCTTTATCATGTGGCCCCCCTCTAATAACACTTGAATTCGTTATCATGTGGCTCCCCTCTAATAGCACTTGAATTCGTTATCATGTGGCCCCCCTCTAATAACACTTGAATTCGTTATCATGTGGCCCCCCTCTAATAACACTTGAATTCGTTATCATGTGGTTCCTTTCTTATAACACTTGAATTCGTTATCATGTGGCCCCCCTCTAATAACACTTGAATTCGTTATCATGTGGCCCCTTCTAATAACACTTGATTCGTTATCATGTGGCTCCCCTCTAATAACACTTGAATTCGTTATCATGTGGCTCCCCTCTAATAACTCTTGAATTCGTTATCATGTGGCTCCCTTCTAATAACACTTGAATTCTTTATCATGTGGCCCCCTTCTAATAACACTTGAATTCGTTATCATGTGGCTCCCCTCTAATAACACTTGAATTCGTTATCATGTGGCTCCCCTCTAATAACACTTGAATTCGTTATCATGTGGCTCCCCTCTAATAACACTTGAATTCGTTATCATGTGGCCCCCCTCTAATAACAGTTAAATTCTTTATCATGTGGCCCCCCTCTAATAACACTTAAATTCTTTATCATGTGGCCCCCCTCTAATAACACTTGAATTCGTTATCACGTGGCTCCCCTCTAATAGCACTTGAATTCGTTATCATGTGGCCCCCCTCTAATAACACTTGAATTCGTTATCATGTGGCCCCCCTCTAATAACACTTGAATTCGTTATCATGTGGTTCCTTTCTTATAACACTTGAATTCGTTATCATGTGGCCCCCCTCTAATAACACTTGAATTCGTTATCATGTGGCCCCTTCTAATAACACTTAAATTCTTTATCATGTGGCCCCCCTCTAATAACACTTAAATTCTTTATCATGTGGCCCCCCTCTAATAACAGTTAAATTCTTTATCACGTGGCTCCCCTCTAATAACAGTTAAAGTCTTTATCATGTGGCCCCCCTCTAATAACAGTTAAATTCTTTATCATGTGGCTCCCCTCTAATAACACTTGAATTCGTTATCATGTGGCCCCCCTCTAATAACACTTAAATTCTTTATCATGTGGCTCCCCTCTAATAACACTTAAATTCTTTATCATGTGGCCCCCTTCTAATAACACTTGAATTCTTTATCATGTGGCTCCCCTCTAATAACACTTAAATTCTTTATCATGTGGCCCCTTCTAATAACACTTAAATTCTTTATCATGTGGCCCCTTCTAATAACACTTGAATTCTTTATCATGTAGCCCCCTTCTAATAACACTTGAATTCGTTATCATGTGGCTCCCCTCTAATAACACTTGAATTCGTTATCATGTGGCCCCCCTCTAATAACACTTGAATTCTTTATCATGTGGCCCCCTTCTAATAACACTTGAATTCGTTATCATGTGGCCCCCCTCTAATAACACTTGAATTCGTTATCATGTGGCCCCTTCTAATAACACTTGAATTCGTTATCATGTGGTTCCTTTCTTATAACACTTGAATTCGTTATCATGTGGCCCCCCTCTAATAACACTTGCATTCGTTATCATGTGGCCCCCCTCTAATAACACTTGAATTCGTTATCATGTGGCCCCCTTCTAATAACACTTGAATTCGTTATCATGTGGCCCCCTTCTAATAACACTTGAATTCGTTATCATGTGGCCCCCCTCTAATAACACTTGAATTCGTTATCATGTGGCCCCCCTCTAATAACACTTGAATTCGTTATCATGTGGTTCCTTTCTTATAACACTTGAATTCGTTATCATGTGGCCCCCCTCTAATAACACTTGCATTCGTTATCATGTGGCCCCCCTCTAATAACACTTGAATTCGTTATCATGTGGCCCCTTCTAATAACACTTAAATTCTTTATCATGTGGCCCCCCTCTAATAACACTTAAATTCTTTATCATGTGGCCCCCCTCTAATAACACTTGAATTCTTTATCATGTGGCTCCCCTCTAATAACACTTGAATTCGTTATCATGTGGCTCCCCTCTAATAACACTTAAATTCTTTATCATGTGGCCCCTTCTAATAACACTTAAATTCTTTATCATGTGGCCCTTTCTAATAACACTTGAATTCTGTATCATGTTGCTCCCCTCTAATAACACTTAAATTCTTTATCATGTGGCCCCTTCTAATAACACTTAAATTCTTTATCATGTGGCCCCCCTCTAATAACACTTAAATTCTTTATCATGTGGCCCCCCTCTAATAACAGTTAAATTCTTTATCATGTGGCTCCCCTCTAATAACAGTTAAATTCTTTATCATGTGGCCCCCCTCTAATAACAGTTAAATTCTTTATCATGTGGCTCCCCTCTAATAACACTTGAATTCGTTATCATGTGGCCCCCCTCTAATAACACTTAAATTCTTTATCATGTGGCTCCCCTCTAATAACACTTAAATTCTTTATCATGTGGCCCCCTTCTAATAACACTTGAATTCTTTATCATGTGGCTCCCCTCTAATAACACTTAAATTCTTTATCATGTGGCTCCCCTCTAATAACACTTAAATTCTTTATCATGTGGCCCCTTCTAATAACACTTGAATTCGTTATCATGTGGCTCCCCTCTAATAACACTTAAATTCTTTATCATGTGGCTCCCCTCTAATAACACTTAAATTCTTTATCATGTGGCCCCCTTCTAATAACACTTGAATTCTTTATCATGTGGCTCCCCTCTAATAACACTTAAATTCTTTATCATGTGGCCCCTTCTAATGACACTTAAATTCTTTATCATTTGGCCCCTTCTAATAACACTTTAATTCTTTATCATGTGGCCCCCTTCTAATAACACTTGAATTCGTTATCATGTGGCTCCCCTCTAATTACACTTGAATTCGTTATCATGTGGCCCCCCTCTAATAACACTTGAATTCGTTATCATGTGGCTCCCCTCTAATAACACTTGATATCGTTATCATGTGGCCCATTCTAATAACACTTGAATTCGTTATCATGTGGTTCCTTTCTTATAACACTTGAATTCGTTATCATGTGGCCCCATTCTAATAACACTTGAATTCGTTATCATGTGGTTCCTTTCTTATAACACTTGAATTCGTTATCATGTGGCCCCCCTCTAATAACAATTGAATTCGTTATCATGTGGCCCCCCTCTAATAACACTTGAATTCGTTATCATGTGGCCCCTTCTAATAACACTTAAATTCTTTATCATGTGACCCCCCTCTAATAACACTTGAATTCTTTATCATGTGGCTCCCCTCTAATAACACTTGAATTCGTTATCATGTGGCTCCCCTCTAATAACACTTAAATTCTTTATCATGTGGCCCCTTCTAATAACACTTAAATTCTTTATCATGTGGCCCCTTCTAATAACACTTGAATTCTTTATCATGTTGCTCCCCTCTAATAACAGTTAAATTCTTTATCATGTGGCCCCCCTCTAATAACACTTGAATTCGTTATCATGTGGCTCCCCTCTAATAACAGTTAAATTCTTTATCATGTGGCCCCCTTCTAATAACACTTGAATTCTTTATCATGTGGCTCCCCTCTAATAACACTTAAATTCGTTATCATGTGGCCCCCCTCTAATAACACTTAAATTCTTTATCATGTGGCCCCCTTCTAATAACACTTGAATTCGTTATCATGTGGCTCCCCCTCTAATAACATTTGAATTCTTTATCATGTGGCCCCCCTCTAATAACAGTTAAATTCTTTATCATGTGGCTCCCCTCTAAAAACACTTGAATTCTTTATCATGTGGCCCCCTTCTCATAACACTTAAATTCTTTATCATGTGGCTCCCCTCTAATAACACTAAAATTCTTTATCATGTGGCCCCCCTCTAATAACAGTTAAATTCGTTATCATGTGGCCCCCCTCTAATAACACTTAAATTCTTTATCAAATGGCTCCCCTCTAATAACAGTTAAATTCTTTATCATGTGGCCCCCCTCTAATAACACTTGAATTCGTTATCATGTGGCTCCCCTCTAATAACACTTGAATTCGTTATCATGTGGCCCCCCTCTAATAACACTTAAATTCTTTATCATGTTGCTCCCCTCTAATAACACTTAAATTCTTTATCATGTGGCCCCTTCTAATAACACTTAAATTCTTTATCATGTGGCCCCTTCTAATAACACTTGAATTCGTTATCATGTGGCCCCCCTCTAATAACAGTTAAATTCTTTATCATGTGGCTCCCCTCTAATAACACTTGAATTCTTTATCATGTGGCCCCCTTCTAATAACACTTAAATTCTTTATCATGTGGCTCCCCTCTAATAACACTTAAATTCGTTATCATGTGGCCCCCCTCTTATAACACTTAAATTCTTTATCATGTGCCCCCTTCTAATAACACTTGAATTCGTTATCATGTGGCCCCCCTCTAATAACACTTGAATTCGTTATCATGTGGCCCCCTTCTAATAACACTTGAATTCTTTATCATGTGGCCCCCTTCTAATAAAACTTGAATTCGTTATCATGTGGCCCCCTCTAATAACACTTAAATTCTTTATCATGTGGCCCCCCTCTAATAACACTTAAATTCTTTATCATGTGGCCCCCTTCTAATAACACTTGAATTCGTTATCATGTGGCCCCCCTCTAATAACACTTGAATTCGTTATCATGTGGCCCCCTTCTAATAACACTTGAATTCTTTATCATGTGGCCCCCTTCTAATAACACTTGAATTCGTTATCATGTGGCCCCCCTCTTATAACACTTAAATTCTTTATCATGTGCCCCCTTCTAATAACACTTGAATTCGTTATCATGTGGCCCCCCTCTAATAACACTTGAATTCGTTATCATGTGGCCCCCTTCTAATAACACTTGAATTCTTTATCATGTGGCCCCCTTCTAATAACACTTGAATTCGTTATCATGTGGCCCCCCTCTAATAACACTTAAATTCTTTATCATGTGGCCCCCCTCTAATAACAGTTAAATTCGTTATCATGTGGCCCCCCTCTAATAACACTTAAATTCTTTATCATGTGGCTCCCCTCTAATAACAGTTAAATTCTTTATCATGTGGCCCCCCTCTAATAACACTTGAATTCTTTATCATGTGGCTCCCCTCTAATAACACTTAAATTCTTTATCATGTGGCCCCCCTCTTATAACACTTAAATTCTTTATCATGTGCCCCCTTCTAATAACACTTTAATTCGTTATCATGTGGCCCCCCTCTAATAACACTTGAATTCTTTATCATGTGGCCCCCCTCTAATAACACTTAAATTCTTAATCATGTGGCCCCCCTCTAATAACACTTGAATTCTTTATCATGTGGCCCCCCTCTAATAACACTTAAATTCTTAATCATGTGGCCCCCCTCTAATAACACTTAAATTCTTTATCATGTGGCCCCCTTCTAATAACACTTGAATTCGTTTTCATGTGGCCCCCCTCTAATAACACTTGAATTCGTTATCATGTGGCCCCCTTCTAATAACACTTGAATTCTTTATCATGTGGCCCCCCTCTTATAACACTTAAATTCTTTATCATGTGCCCCCTTCTAATAACACTTGAATTCGTTATCATGTGGCCCCCCTCTAATAACACTTGAATTCGTTATCATGTGGCCCCCTTCTAATAACACTTGAATTCTTTATCATGTGGCCCCCTTCTAATAACACTTGAATTCGTTATCATGTGGCCCCCCTCTAATAACACTTAAATTCTTTATCATGTGGCCCCCCTCTAATAACAGTTAAATTCGTTATCATGTGGCCCCCCTCTAATAACACTTAAATTCTTTATCATGTGGCTCCCCTCTAATAACAGTTAAATTCTTTATCATGTGGCCCCCCTCTAATAACACTTGAATTCTTTATCATGTGGCTCCCCTCTAATAACACTTAAATTCTTTATCATGTGGCCCCCCTCTTATAACACTTAAATTCTTTATCATGTGCCCCCTTCTAATAACACTTAAATTCTTTATCATGTGGCTCCCCTCTAATAACACTAAAATTCTTTATCATGTGGCCCCCCTCTAATAACAGTTAAATTCGTTATCATGTGGCCCCCCTCTAATAACACTTAAATTCTTTATCAAATGGCTCCCCTCTAATAACAGTTAAATTCTTTATCATGTGGCCCCCCTCTAATAACACTTGAATTCGTTATCATGTGGCTCCCCTCTAATAACACTTGAATTCGTTATCATGTGGCCCCCCTCTAATAACACTTAAATTCTTTATCATGTTGCTCCCCTCTAATAACACTTAAATTCTTTATCATGTGGCCCCTTCTAATAACACTTAAATTCTTTATCATGTGGCCCCTTCTAATAACACTTGAATTCGTTATCATGTGGCCCCCCTCTAATAACAGTTAAATTCTTTATCATGTGGCTCCCCTCTAATAACACTTGAATTCTTTATCATGTGGCCCCCTTCTAATAACACTTAAATTCTTTATCATGTGGCTCCCCTCTAATAACACTTAAATTCTTTATCATGTGGCCCCCCTCTTATAACACTTAAATTCTTTATCATGTGCCCCCTTCTAATAACACTTGAATTCGTTATCATGTGGCCCCCCTCTAATAACACTTGAATTCGTTATCATGTGGCCCCCTTCTAATAACACTTGAATTCTTTATCATGTGGCCCCCTTCTAATAAAACTTGAATTCGTTATCATGTGGCCCCCCTCTAATAACACTTAAATTCTTTATCATGTGGCCCCCCTCTAATAACACTTAAATTCTTTATCATGTGGCCCCCTTCTAATAACACTTGAATTCGTTATCATGTGGCCCCCCTCTAATAACACTTGAATTCGTTATCATGTGGCCCCCTTCTAATAACACTTGAATTCTTTATCATGTGGCCCCCTTCTAATAACACTTGAATTCGTTATCATGTGGCCCCCCTCTAATAACACTTAAATTCTTAATCATGTGGCCCCCTCTAATAACAGTTAAATTTGTTATCATGTGGCCCCCTCTAATAACACTTAAATTCTTTATCATGTGGCTCCCCTCTAATAACAGTTAAATTCTTTATCATGTGGCCCCCCTCTAATAACACTTGAATTCGTTATCATGTGGCCCCCCTCTTATAACACTTAAATTCTTTATCATGTGCCCCCTTCTAATAACACTTGAATTCGTTATCATGTGGCCCCCCTCTAATAACACTTGAATTCGTTATCATGTGGCCCCCTTCTAATAACACTTGAATTCTTTATCATGTGGCCCCCTTCTAATAACACTTGAATTCGTTATCATGTGGCCCCCCTCTAATAACACTTAAATTCTTTATCATGTGGCCCCCCTCTAATAACAGTTAAATTCGTTATCATGTGGCCCCCCTCTAATAACACTTAAATTCTTTATCATGTGGCTCCCCTCTAATAACAGTTAAATTCTTTATCATGTGGCCCCCCTCTAATAACACTTGAATTCTTTATCATGTGGCTCCCCTCTAATAACACTTAAATTCTTTATCATGTGGCCCCCCTCTTATAACACTTAAATTCTTTATCATGTGCCCCCTTCTAATAACACTTTAATTCGTTATCATGTGGCCCCCCTCTAATAACACTTGAATTCTTTATCATGTGGCCCCCCTCTAATAACACTTAAATTCTTAATCATGTGGCCCCCCTCTAATAACACTTGAATTCTTTATCATGTGGCCCCCCTCTAATAACACTTAAATTCTTAATCATGTGGCCCCCCTCTAATAACACTTAAATTCTTTATCATGTGGCCCCCTTCTAATAACACTTGAATTCGTTATCATGTGGCCCCCCTCTAATAACACTTAAATTCTTTATCATGTGGCCCCCTTCTAATAACACTTGAATTCGTTTTCATGTGGCCCCCCTCTAATAACACTTGAATTCGTTATCATGTGGCCCCCTTCTAATAACACTTGAATTCTTTATCATGTGGCCCCCTTCTAATAACACTTGAATTCGTTATCATGTGGCCCCCCTCTAATAACACTTAAATTCTTTATCATGTGGCCCCCCTCTAATAACAGTTAAATTCGTTATCATGTGGCCCCCCTCTAATAACACTTAAATTCTTTATCATGTGGCTCCCCTCTTATAACACTTGAATTCGTTATCATGTGGCCCCCCTCTTATAACACTTAAATTCTTTATCATGTGCCCCCTTCTAATAACACTTGAATTCGTTATCATGTGGCCCCCCTCTAATAACACTTGAATTCGTTATCATGTGGCCCCCTTCTAATAACACTTGAATTCTTTATCATGTGGCCCCCTTCTAATAACACTTGAATTCGTTATCATGTGGCCCCCCTCTAATAACAGTTAAATTCTTTATCATGTGGCCCCCCTCTAATAACACTTAAATTCTTTATCATGTGGCTATCCTCTAATAACACTTAAATTCTTTATCATGTGGCCCCCCTCTTATAACACTTAAATTCTTTATCATGTGCCCCCTTCTAATAACACTTGAATTCGTTATCATGTGGCCCCCCTCTAATAACACTTGAATTCGTTATCATGTGGCCCCCCTCTTATAACACTTAAATTCTTTATCATGTGCCCCCTTCTAATAACACTTGAATTCGTTATCATGTGGCTCCCCTCTAATAACACTTGAATTCGTTATCATGTGGCCCCCCTCTAATAACACTTAAATTCTTTATCATGTTGCTCCCCTCTAATAACACTTAAATTCTTTATCATGTGGCCCCTTCTAATAACACTTAAATTCTTTATCATGTGGCCCCTTCTAATAACACTTGAATTCGTTATCATGTGGCCCCCTCTAATAACAGTTAAATTCTTTATCATGTGGCTCCCCTCTAATAACAGTTAAATTCTTTATCATGTGGCTCCCCTCTAATAACACTTGAATTCTTTATCATGTGGCCCCCTTCTAATAACACTTAAATTCTTTATCATGTGGCTCCCCTCTAATAACACTTAAATTCTTTATCATGTGGCCCCCCTCTTATAACACTTAAATTCTTTATCATGTGCCCCCTTCTAATAACACTTTAATTCGTTATCATGTGGCCCCCCTCTAATAACACTTGAATTCTTTATCATGTGGCCCCCTTCTAATAACACTTGAATTCGTTATCATGTGGCCCCCCTCTAATAACACTTAAATTCTTTATCATGTGGCCCCCTTCTAATAACACTTGAATTCGTTATCATGTGGCCCCCCTCTAATAACACTTGAATTCGTTATCATGTGGCCCCCTTCTAATAACACTTGAATTCTTTATCATGTGGCCCCCTTCTAATAACACTTGAATTCGTTATCATGTGGCCCCCCTCTAATAACACTTAAATTCTTTATCATGTGGCCCCCCTCTAATAACAGTTAAATTCGTTATCATGTGGCCCCCCTCTAATAACACTTAAATTCTTTATCATGTGGCTCCCCTCTAATAACAGTTAAATTCTTTATCATGTGGCCCCCCTCTAATAACACTTGAATTCGTTATCATGTGGCCCCCCTCTTATAACACTTAAATTCTTTATCATGTGCCCCCTTCTAATAACACTTGAATTCGTTATAATGTGGCCCCCCTCTAATAACACTTGAATTCGTTATCATGTGGCCCCCTTCTAATAACACTTGAATTCTTTATCATGTGGCCCCCTTCTAATAACACTTGAATTCGTTATCATGTGGCCCCCCTCTAATAACAGTTAAATTCTTTATCATGTGGCCCCCCTCTAATAACACTTAAATTCTTTATCATGTGGCTCCCCTCTAATAACACTTAAATTCTTTATCATGTGGCCCCCCTCTTATAACACTTAAATTCTTTATCATGTGCCCCCTTCTAATAACACTTGAATTCGTTATCATGTGGCCCCCCTCTAATAACACTTGAATTCGTTATCATGTGGCCCCCTTCTAATAACACTTGAATTCTTTATCATGTGGCCCCCTTCTAATAACACTTGAATTCGTTATCATGTGGCCCCCCTCTAATAACACTTAAATTCTTTATCATGTGGCCCCCCTGTAATAACAGTTAAATTCGTTATCATGTGGCCCCCCTCTAATAACACTAAAATTCTTTATCATGTGGCTCCCCTCTAATAACAGTTAAATTCTTTATCATAGGGCCCCCCTCTAATAACACTTGAATTCGTTATCATGTGGCTCCCCTCTAATAACAGTTAAATTCTTTATCATGTGGCCCCCTTCTAATAACACTTGAATTCTTTATCATGTGGCTCCCCTCTAATAACACTTAAATTCTTTATCATGTGGCTCTCCTCTAATAACACTTAAATTCTTTATTATGTGGCCCCCTTCTAATAACACTTGAATTCGTTATCATGTGGCTCCCCTCTAATAACACTTGAATTCTTTATCATGTGGCCCCCCTCTAATAACAGTTAAATTCTTAATCATGTGGCTCCCCTCTAATAACACTTAAATTCTTTATCATGTGGCCCCCCTCTTATAACACTTAAATTCTTTATCATGTGCCCCCTTCTAATAACACTTGAATTCGTTATCATGTGGCCCCCCTCTAATAACACTTGAATTCGTTATCATGTGGCCCCCTTCTAATAACACTTGAATTCTTTATCATGTGGCCCCCTTCTAATAACACTTGAATTCGTTATCATGTGGCCCCCCTCTAATAACACTTAAATTCTTTATCATGTGGCCCCCTCTAATAACAGTTAAATTCTTTATCATGTGGCCCCCCTCTAATAACACTTGAATTCGTTATCATGTGGCTCCCCTCTAATAACAGTTAAATTCTTTATCATGTGGCCCCCTTCTAATAACACTTGAATTCTTTATCATGTGGCTCCCCTCTAATAACACTTAAATTCTTTATCATGTGGCTCCCCTCTAATAACACTTAAATTCGTTATCGTGTGGCCCCCTTCTAATAACACTTGAATTCGTTATCATGTGGCTCCCCTCTAATAACACTTGAATTCTTTATCATGTGGCCCCCCTCTAATAACACTTATATTCTTTATCATGAGGCTCCCCTCTAATAACAGTTAAATTCTTTATCATGTGGCCCCCCTCTAATAACACTTAAATTCTTTATCATGTGGCTCCCCTCTAATAACAGTTAAATTCTTTATCATGTGGCCCCCCTCTAATAACAGTTAAATTCTTTATCATGTGGCCCCCTTCTAATAACACTTAAATTCTTCATCATGTGGCCCCCTTCTAATAACTCTTGAATTCTTTATCATGTGGCTCCCCTCTAATAACACTTGAATTCGTTATCATGTGGCTCCCCTCTTATAACACTTGAATTCGTTATCATGTGGCCCCTTCTAATAACACTTGAATTCGTTAGCATGTGGCCCCCCTCTAATAACACTTAAATTCTTTATCATGTGGCCCCCTTCTAATAACACTTGAATTCGTTATCATGTGGCCCCCCTCTAATAACACTTGAATTCGTTATCATGTGGCCCCATTCTAATGACACTTGAATTCTTTATCATGTGGCCCCCTTCTAATAACACTTGAATTAAAACAATTTTACAAACACTCAAAAATCTGAACTTTTTGCTCGTTTCGGTTGCCACTCCATTCTTTTCCCAGAGGCAGCTGTAATTAAATGCCTGAGCTGCTTCATAAACATTTTGGTATTCACACATGAACTTGTCTCAGGACGAATACTTATATTTCAAATAAATACGTAATCACTTTTTGCACTTGATTTCAACTTTAAGTGAGTCCCCGATGATAATCCCTTGTAACATTAAGGTTATAACAACAGTCTTCATAAAAAAGAGTCCGTCCCCACCTGGGGCGTCTGCCTTTTGCGCAGATTTTGTTTAATTGGTATATGACTACTGTGCACGACTTGCTTGTGACTTTTGCGCCAATTAACCATGTATGCTTGAATCAGACAAAGCAAACACGCTGATTAGTCCAGCGCGTTTTGTAAACAAACACTCCTGAACACTCATGTAAGCATTCAATAAAAGGCCCGCTTTCCCAAAGCAACCTTTTTTCAATTCAATTTTAACACTACAATTATAGGCTACCTAAAGGACTTGAGATCACCAAAGGGCTTCGTGAAAGGAGGACCATGGAGGTGGAGGTTAGAAGGGAGAGTCGAAGAACAATGTTTATATTCAGAATTGATATTTAAAATGCTTTTAGTTAGTTATCAATGCATATAGTGATTTGAACCAGATGATTGTTATATATTATGTCGTTATATCAGTAATTAAAAATTCAGGGTGAACTTAAAGGAATATTCCAGTACGATTTCAACTTAATTCTAGCAAAAGTTTGAGTTATAAAAGACATTCTCACAAATTATTAAATTTTTCTGTCAACGAGATAAGTATTTACAGAATTTTAAACCTTCGTCTTTGAGCGATGACGGTGGTCGCCATTTTATTTGAAAATGTGACGTCATCGACACACCACAAGAAATCGATGCAAGGAGCTTACATTATAAACTCCGTACATCTTTGTGCAGTGGAGTTTCCATGATTTGACTAGTATTGCTGAATGTGTGCGCTGCGCACTTTGTTAACGTAAAACATTGTTGTGCCTACAGAACAACCCAGTCGTCGAACAGATTATTCAACAAGCAACTGCGACTAATATACGGTTTTGTCTAGAATTATTAACGATATATGAATTATCTAAAAGAACACAGAAAATAAATAAATAAATAAATAAATAAATAAATAAATGTTTTAAAAACGAGCAAGAGTATAATATCTTGATGTGTTTATTGCATTTTTTTCTGATTAAAACATGGTACAAGTTTAATGTTAACCTGAAATATGTTGCCGTGCTGTATAAATACTCCTTCTTTTATCTAAAATTAACACTTTTAAAGTAGAAAACGTTGATTGAAATTTGATACATCAAACGTGCATGTCAATGATTTACCTGTTATATACATGTTATCAATCACTAAGACTTTTGCATAGCATTTTTATATCTTTCCGAAAATGATATTAATAACATTTTATTTTCTCAAGAATTACTACGATAGGTTTTTTCAAAATTTGGTACTCTTTGTCATTCAATCTCTGGATTTTTAAAAAGCCTCTATAGTCAGTTTGAAAAGGGAAAAAATAATTCAATAAACGTGTTAGAATAATTGTTTTTAAAATATAAATATAGTATTTTGTTTAAAAAATTGAAGAGTTTAAGAGACATACGTTGTGATAATTTGTGCATTGTTGTAATTAAAATCACATCCTTCTGTTAAATAAAAAAAAATAGTTAAATAGATAAATTATTGTATTTAACAAATATGGAATTTTCAGCTTCATCAACTAAAAGCAACTAAAAGAGAAAAAACACTGGATGATATAAAGAAATTTTGTGAGTATAATATTATATTTTTTATTCCTTGCTGATGAGTTGATAGATCTTTAATATTATTAAAAACACCATTCCTTACTGATCGTTTTAGTATACTAATGGTATCTCATAATGCCATTTTAATTTCTTTACGTATGTTTAGCTGAAATACCTTTGGAAAATAATCAACATGGTATGTGAACATAACAAGAATCGTAACAATATCATATGCCGTGCGCCTAAGTGATTCGTAATCAAAATTGGTTTCGTACGGGCGACAACTAAATAAATAGAAAAATATTTTCGTCCTCAAACAAGCCAAGATTTATATGATAAAAACGTGAATTCAATGTCAACATAGAAAATGCCATCTTTCAAATTAATCAATCGTGTTTTGATTGATATAAACAATTTCCTTTTTGATTACGAAACCATATCACCATCATCTCGGATTCGCTTTTTGGGATTCGCTTCGACAAGATCACATTATAAGGTCTATTTTTTTTAGTGATATAATTGATAAAAAATTATTCTAAGTTACGTTTCTATTTTTTTTACAAATGCACTTATTTCAGCAAAGTCATTTAACACTTTATTTCAACCTAATGAGGATGTCTCAAGCTTATAAAATTTCTAAAAAATGTCAGTGAGTGTCAGTGTTCAAACCTTGTGACGTTCGCACATGGGAGATCTTTTGAATCTGCACTGAAGTTTTGAAGCAGTCTGCTGGTCAGAAATATTTATTTATTGCTTTGGGCATCATAGAAGTAGAATATTCTGGATTCAGCACGTCTCTACTGAAGTCGTGACGGTTGTTACAGTCTCATGTTAGACGGGCCGTCACCGCCCACCATTGAATCTAACGGCGTCTCCTAATTTCGTGGTGTGTCGCTGACGTCATATTCCCGGTGTTTCTCGCTCTCGTTTACCGTTCGAGATAGCAATATGGCGCCCCCATCGATGCCGGTAAACTTGATTTTTCCCAACTTTGAATTTTTATTGCAGATTTGGTGATTTAGCTAAAAATTATTAGCCAAAGTTGAAGGATTTATCCATAAACATTGTTTTAAAAGGCTCTTTTTCATTTTTCATTGGAATATTCCTTTAAATAAAAAAAACCAAAAAAAAACAAAAAAACTAAGATTATTCTGTGGTACTCTGCAAACTGTTCGTTATTAGTTAAAATTATTTTGCAACTTATATATACAAGCCAGAAATGACACGTCTATTAGATTTCGTTGCGTTTAATACGTCAAGTAACTTCTATTCATGTAAATGGGACGTAGAATAACGACCTGTGCTTCACTAACATTGTACCTAAATAAAAACGATACATATGAAGATGCCGTTGAATAAGCTAAAAGTAAATGAAGTAGTTTGAAATCATATTTAAGTGTTGTTTCTAAACATAAATCAAAGCAAGATAACATTTATAAAGCGCAGCCAATGTCACCTTAAACTGAGATATCTTGCTACGCTTTCAAGCATGGATTCTATAGCCCCGTTAGTCAATGGACAAAACGTTACTATACACGATTCAAAAACGTCTTTATTATGAATTGTAACTGCTGTTGAAGTGGTAATGGCATGTCATTTTTCTTACACCGCCAACCTTTCTCTTTCATTACTATGAATACTCTCCCTCAGCTCTCGTGAGAATGTACAAACCAACTTAATGAACTCTACCGCTGGCTACCTTTAAAGGGGCAGTAGAACGTTTTAGGGGGGATATGAGGTGATGTCAGGAACATTAAAATTAATGGTTCCAATTGAAAGACA
This sequence comes from Steromphala cineraria, assembly GCA_916613615.1. Lineage (NCBI taxonomy): Eukaryota > Metazoa > Mollusca > Gastropoda > Trochida > Trochidae > Steromphala > Steromphala cineraria. The sequence goes on from OU744726.1 coordinate 47,529,045, forward strand.
AAGTATTTAAACTAAATGGAACAGTAATAATTCAAATATATAACGTAAAGTTAAGCCATGCAATTGATTTTTCTTACACAAAAAGAATTAAAGGTGTTCACACAAAATGGCCGCCAATGGATTTTATGTGAATCTTCATACTTTGGTCTCTGACTATGGATGATTGGCTTGTGTATTGAGATTTTTGACATTGTCAAAGTGATACATTTAGCATTTACTTACAATTATCATTGAAAAACTTAAAATATAAAATTATCAAAAAAACGTGCTACTGCCCCTTTAAAATAAAGTCTTACCACTCTAATCACTTTTGAAAAAAATATCCCAGAGATTCATTTATTACTTTTATGCAGCCTTAGGTTTGTTCAATTCGTTTGCTGGCGTATCCAAATGCAAATGAGGTAACGTAGTATCGTGAAAATTCAATGGATAGTGTTGAATCTTTACTACAGAAGTTTCGATTTGGCATGTCATTACATGGACCAAGGTTGGGAACATAATCATTTTTCTCTACAAATCCTTTAAAATTAATAAACAGTTGAAGCTTTAAACACAGGTCATATCTGTTCCTTCGCACTAAATCATGTAACTGTGTTTATATGTTTTTCTTAAAGAATCAATATAAAATGTTCTAATCGAAATTCAATGAAAATGTTTAAAAAAATATGATTCCCTTTGTCTTTTTCATCAGACCAAAATCCGACACTTTTTTGTACCAAAGACCAGATGATAGCGTAATAAATAAAGAATGAATAGTAGGTTATTTCACACATGCATTATGCTTTGTCACCTCTTATGGAGATATTCAATTAGATCCAAACTACTCCCAAATTACATACTTGCCCTTAGATACACAAGTAAGTGAACAAACTTAAGCTATGCATTTGTAGTTTTCTCATAACAGACATTTATACAATACATATTGAATACAAAGTATTGAATGTGTATGATCGTCCGTTAGATCGAAAAGCAAGTCCCATACAGATATTCAATGAGAACTTTCAGTTATATGATCAATAAAGAGATTATTGTAAATATGTCTATACCAAAAAACCTTCATTCAATCATTCAATTGGATCACAAAATTCATAATGAAGCGACATGAACAGACTCTGTATGGTACTGTGAGAGTTAAAGGTTATCACCAGAGAGACCAGTGTTTAGATGTACAAACGTCAACTCGGCCGTCAGTTCTCGAGGTTCCCTCTGCTTGGTGCGGTCACTGTAAGTATTTCCTCTGCTCGTCAATTTACTTACAGTCTTTATCAGCTCGAAACTCTGCAGGTTGTGTGCACAGTCAGATGGTTTTGATTTAGGTGTTTAACTTTTTGTAATATCATGGATGTCTAACGTGTTATAAAAGTTTCCTATGACTCTTACTCTGTAAGGGAATGAACCTGGTATATATTCTTTCCTTTTAGGTCACTCTCTGTTTGGTAATCCGCCTGGTATAGATTCTTCCCTTTAAACTCTCTCTCTCTCCCTCCCCCTCCCTCCCATCTCCCACCTCCCCCTCCTCTCTCCCTCCCCCCCCTCTCTCTCTCCTTCCATCTCTCTCCCTCCCTCTCATCTCTCTCCCTCCCTCCCGCCTATCTCTCTCCCATCCCGCTCTCTCTCCCTCCCGCCTCTCTCTCCCTACCTTCCCTCTCTCCCTCCCTCCCATCTCTCTTCCTCCCTCCCCGCTCTCTCCCTCCCTCCCGCCTCTCTCTCTACCTCCCTTCCCCCTCTCTCCCTCCCTCCCTCACATCTCTCTTCCTCCCTTCACTCTCTCTCTCCCTCCCTCCCCGCTCTCTCCCTCCTTCTCCTTTCTCTCTCTCTCCCTCCCTCCCTCCCTCCCTCCCCGCTCTCTCCGTCCCTCCCCAATCTCTACCTCCCTCCCGCTTCTTTCTCACTCCCATCTCTCTCTCCCTCCCCGCTCTATGTTTGGTAATCCGCCTGGTATAGATTCTTCCCTTTAAACTTTCTCTCTCTCCCCCCCCCCCCCCCCCTCACTCCAAACTCCCACCTCCCCCCTCTATCCCTCCCTCTCATCTCTCTCCCTCCCTCCCGCAATCTCTCTCCTTTCTCCAATCTCTCTCCCTTCTCCGATCTCTCTCTCTCTCTCTCCCTTCCCTCTCTCTCCCTCCCTCCCTGCTCTCCCCCTCCCTCTTTCCCTCCCTCCCCCCTCTCTCTCCCTCACATTTCTCTCCCTCCCTTCACTCTCTCTCCCTCCCTCCCCGCTCCCCGCTCTCTCCCTCCTTTCCCTTTCTCTCTCTCCCTCCCTCCCCGCTCTCTCCGTCCCTCCCCACTCTCTCTCTCCCTTCCTGCTCTCTCCCTCCCTCCCGCCTCTCTCTCCCTCCCTCCCGCCTCTCTCTCCCTCCCTCCCCGCTCTCTACCACCCTCCCCGCTCTCTCCCTCCCTCCCGCCTCTCTCTCCCTCCCATCTCTCCCTCCCCGCTCTCTCCCTCCACCCCGCCTCTCTCTCCCTCCCATCTCTCCCTCCCTCCCGCCTATCCCTCCCTCTCCCCTCTCTCCCTCCCTCCCCGCTCTCTCCCTCCCTCCCGCCTTTCTCTCCCTCCCAGCTCTCCCTCCCCGCTCTCACCCTCCCTCCCTGCTCTCTCCCTCCCTCCCGCCTCTCTCTCCCTCCCATATCTCCCTCCCTCCCGCCTCTCCCTCCCTCTCCCCTCTCTCCCTCCCTCCCGCCTCTCTCTCCATCCCATCTCTCCCTCCCATCTCTCCCTCCCTCCCCTCTCCCTCCCTCTCTCCCCGCTCCCTCCCTCCCAGACTCCTCTGTCAGGTTGGAGCTCTTTGTTTCTTTTAGTAACAAACGTGTTCCCTCCATCGGGACAGAAGGGTTTTTTCCTGCCCAACTCCCGGCGTAGTAATAAAGAGACTAACAGACGAGCCCTGGGCTTCTATCTGCGGTCAGATAGGCTTGAGGCTTATTTGCCAGGGATTTAGCGCCACCAGCTCGATCAACCCTCACGAGATCCAGGCGGTCTCGGCCACTATGTCTTTTCGCTGTAACATTGCTGTGCCTGACATCTGTCGGCTGGGTCTGGGAGTCTGGCATGGGCCTCAGAGACTGCTTCCTCCGGGAGGGTTCCATGGAGGACCTTGCGGGTGTTGCCACACAAGCATTCTTGCTCTCCCTATCAGGGTTTGCAGCTCAGGTCGCTAGGTCACCTTTGCGAGCTGCATGTTTTTTGGTTCAATTTTCTTTTATTAGAACTTCCTTCAGTCGGGTTGTATTTTCTCTTGGTTTGGGCAGGCTTCCTAAAGCTGGGGTCCCTGTGCTCCTATCTTTAGTTCAGATGGTTGCGTACCTGCTCTGGCGTGCCCTGCCCTATGTGGTAGTCTGGGCTAACTTGAGTCGTAGACGGTAATATCATGTTAAATAATACTACGTGTTTGAGTCAACGTCGTCATTTGTACTTACCGTTGACGTCTCACCAATCTTTAAATATCACCCATGCCTCCATTCCTGGCGTCTGTTCACTCCAAGAAGTTCGGATTAGGTTTTGGTGACATGACCATAGGTGGCGCAGGGATGGGCAGGTAACTCCGCTCTTTCCTTCTCTGTGTGATTTGGTAGAGATAATGGACAGACAAATAATGAGGTATGGCCCTCGATGGTAATTACAAATAATGAGGATTACTCAAAAACGTACTATTTTATATTATCATTAACATTTACATTATTATAAACATTTACATTATTATCAACATTTTACAAAAGTTTTATTCAAACATTTTCAGCACAATGTGTTTATTGTAATGCTTTTTTTGGTTTTGCAGGGAAATATATAAGAATAAATATATTGATTTGTAGTCGCTTTCTGATATCTCATCTTCTAAAGATGTGCACACAGCAGGCATTCCCAATCTTTTGATTTTCATTCTACTTTTATTTTTATTTTTAATCTTTTTAAATAGTGGACTTGATGAAATGAGCATTTCCTGTAGCATAATATAAAACATCCTTGTGAATTATTAATCATGAATTTATTAATCATTTAAAATCATTATTGTCTCAGGAAATAAATCACTGGATGATTTAATTATTTCAAATTGCCAATTAAATATTTCCCTTTTAATGTTTCACATAAAACTATTTTTGAACGATTGATCACTCTCTTCCAATTAACATAATATAGAGAGCCTAGTTATGAAAAATGAAATAAAAAATACCTTCTCTTAATTTGGGCTTCAAAGTTTATTTTAGAGAGTGTGGCCAGATCATGATTTTGAAATTTGACACTAACAGTAACAACAACATTTAAATAAGATAGATCATATATAAAAACAATTTACTGATCAAACCATATCATTGTAATACACTGATGTAAATGGAGCAATGCCGTTTATTGATAAAAGCATAAGGTGAAAACAAACCAAAATTACAGATAACACAGAGAGCCACGTTTCGAAGGTCGACAGATGATTTTTTTCCAAGGCTAAATGTTGAAATAATTTTCACACATGAGAAAGCATGTTCAAAATGAAGAACATAAATGGAGGATTCCATACACAAACAGATTAGGAAAGAGAAACATTGACAAACTCATCATGCAGTGAAGAGCACTGGTTTTGGAATGTAACATTGTCAATATATCGGATAACATTACAATGTGCCAAAATAATCACAAGGCTCCTCACATCTCATCCAAACAATATGTACATGAAACCTTTCAATTGTAAAAACATCATATAATTTTTTGTATAAATTCTCCTACATCAAATCACTTGTATCACTTGCTTGATAACGGTGTTAGTATCTACGCCGAAACATCTCATTTCATGCAATAAAGAAGTTCATTATCCATAAGAACTTGTTTTCTTCTAGTGAATTTGTATACAAATAAATAATATTATAATATATCTGTTTATTTGTGTTTGTTTCATAACTAGTTTTAATTAATACTAAATAGTCAAGGGTGTTCACCAACGTAAAGGCATTTTCCTGCAATCTCTTAATCACATTTATATCAATTAATCATTTTAAGATTTTTATTCTATATTCGTATTCTTATAGTCTAATTGAATAAACAAATAAAGACATGAAAAGGTGCTGGATGGGCAATATTGAATACATAGACGAACAGGATACAAATTTACCAAAATATATATTTTTAAGGAAATACAGGGGGGAGTATGTCCCTCTTGTAATAAGTAAGAAGTGAGAAAGAGAAGAATCAAACCCTATCACATAGGTAAGCCTACTGGGACGGATAGGTGGGAAAAGATTTGCTGAGGCGCTAACTGCCGTTGTGTATGCCAGCGGCCATGCTTGTTCAAAGGAAGTGATGTTACTGCAAAAGGAAGATAACTCCAAATCGGTTAAATGTTGAGGGGGCGTATCAAAACCCTAAAATATGTTTAACATTATAAAATATCAATGATTCTCAAGTAATCCCTGTCATTGCTAGGCGCAGGGTAATCTACTCTACTTAAGATGACCCAAAAACATGTATAAACATAATTAACTAATAACCTCACTTACATATTTGTGTGAAAAATATCATGTAATAAGTTTCACTTAATCATAAAAGATTAGTTAACTTCAGACATTTATTAAATATTTTTCACATGGATGCACATTCTATGACACATGTATAGTTAAGTTTACCGTTTAGTCCTGCTTTAAAACCGTTTATTCAATTGTAGCATTTAATACAGTCATGGTCCCAATTAAGCAAGTCTACAGTAAGCTGATTACACATGCCAGAAATAAATAAGCATGAAAGTTGGTACAATAATTACTTTAGATAAGTCAAATACATTTTTTAGTTTGGGTGATCGTTATGACGTTTTAAAGCACATTCTTATTCTATTAAACAGTGTCATTTTATCATCAATAAAAGATTGATTAAATCTTTTTTTTCTCAGATGGACGCACTGGCAGAACTCAATGAGAACTTCCTATCCTGCAACATCTGCACGGAGATCTTTAAAGACCCCTGTACTCTGGGCTGCTACCACACCTTCTGTAGGGTTTGCTTGACCAAATATACAAAGACCCGAAGAGATGCAATCTCGGCCAAATCAATCTTGTGTCCAAACTGTAACCAGATGACGAAAGTTCCTCGGCCACAAGAACCAGTTGACCAGTGGACCAGACAATTCAAGCCAAGTTTTCTCATACAAGGTCTTCTGGATTCATTCGCGTCTCGGAACAGTTCAGGTAATTACAAGCACACATTCACAACTCCTCACCCAACATTCCACACATATTTACAACTACTCACCCAACATTCCACACACATTCACACTACTCACCAAACATTCCACACACATTCACAACTACTCACCAAACATTCCACACATATTTACAACTACTCACCCAACATTCCACACACATTCACACTACTCACCAAACATTCCACACACATTCACAACTCCTCACCCAACATTCCACACATATTTACAACTACTCACCCAACATTCCACACACATTCACAACTACTCACCCAACATTCCACACACATTCACAACTACTCACCCAACATTCCGCACACATTAACAACTACTCACCAAACATTCCACATACATTCACAACTACTCACCAAACATTCCACACACATTCACAACTCCTCACCCAACATTCCACACATATTCACAACTCCTCACCCAACATTCCACACACATTAACAACTACTCACCAAACATTCCACACACATTCACAACTACTCACCCAACATTCCACACACATTCACAACTACTCACCCAACATTCCACACACATTCACAACTACTCACCCAACATTCCACACACATTAACAACTACTCACCCAACATTCCACACACATTCACAACTACTCACCCAACATTCCACACACATTAACAACTACTCACCAAACATTCCACATACATTAACAACTACTCACCCAACATTCCACACATATTCACAACTACTCACCCAACATTCCACACACATTCACACTACTCACCAAACATTCCACACACATCAACAACTACTCACCCAACATTCCACACATATTCACAACTACTCACCCAACATTCCACACACATTCACACTACTCACCAAACATTCCACACACATTCACACTACTCACCAAATATTCCACACACATTCACACTACTCACCAAACATTCCACACACATCAACAACTACTCACCAAACATTCCACACACATTCACAACTACTCACCCAACATTCCACACACATTCACAACTACTCACCCAACATTCCATACACATTCACAACTACTCACCCAACATTCCACACACATTCACAACTACTCACCCAACATTCCACACACATTAACAACTACTCACCAAACATTCCACACACATTCACAACTACTCACCCAACATTCCACACATATTCACAGCTACTCACCCAACATTCCACACACATTCACAACTACTCACCAAACATTCCACACACATTCACAACTACTCACCAAACATTCCACATACATTAACAACTACTCACCCAACATTCCACACACATTCACAACTACTCACCCAACATTCCACACACATTCACAACTCCTCACCCAACATTCACAACTCCTCACCCAACATTCCACATACATTCACAACTACTCACCCAACATTCCACACACATTCACAACTACTCACCCAACATTCCACACATATTCACAACTACTCACCCAACATTCCACACACATTCACAACTCCTCACCCAACATTCCACACACATTAACAACTACTCACCAAACATTCCACACATATTCACAGCTGCTCACCCAACATTCCACACACATTAACAACTACTCACCAAACATTCCACACATATTCACAACTCCTCACCCAACATTCCACACATATTCACAGCTACTCACCCAACATTCCACACACATTAACAACTACTCACCAAACATTCCACACATATTCACAACTACTCACCCAACATTCCACACACATTCACAACTCCTCACCCAACATTCCACACACATTCACAACTACTCACCCAACATTCCACACACATTAACAACTACTCACCAAACATTCCACACACATTCACAACTACTCACCAAACATTCCACACACATTCACAACTCCTCACCCAACATTCCACACACATTCACAACTACTCACCAAACATTCCACACACATTAACAACTACTCACCAAACATTCCACACACATTCACAACTCCTCACCCAACATTCCACACACATTCACAACTACTCACCCAACATTCCACACACATTCACAACTACTCACCAAACATTCCACACACATTCACAGCTACTCACCCAACATTCCACACACATTCACAACTACTCACCAAACATTCCACACACATTCACAACTACTCACCAAACATTCCACACACATTAACAACTACTCACCAAACATTCCACACACATTCACAACTACTCACCCAACATTCCACACATATTCACAGCTACTCACCCAACATTCCACACACATTCACAACTACTCACCAAACATTCCACACACATTAACAACTACTCACCAAACATTCCACACACATTCACAACTCCTCACCCAACATTCCACACACATTCACAACTACTCACCAAACATTCCACATACATTAACAACTACTCACCCAACATTCCACACACATTCACAACTACTCACCCAACATTCCACACATATTCACAACTACTCACCCAACATTCCACACACATTCACACTACTCACCAAACATTCCACACACATTCACAACTACTCACCAAACATTCCACACACATTAACAACTACTCACCCAACATTCCACATACATTAAAAACTACTCACCCAACATTCCACACACATTCACAACTCCTCACCCAACATTCACAACTCCTCACCCAACATTCCACATACATTCACAACTACTCACCCAACATTCCACACACATTCACAACTACTCACCAAACATTCCACACACATTCACAGCTACTCACCCAACATTCCACACACATTCACAACTACTCACCCAACATTCCACACATATTCACAGCTACTCACCCAACATTCCACACACATTAACAACTACTCACCAAACATTCCACACATATTCACAACTACTCACCCAACATTCCACACACATTCACAACTCCTCACCCAACATTCCACACACATTCACAACTACTCACCCAACATTCCACACACATTAACAACTACTCACCAAACATTCCACACACATTCACAACTACTCACCAAACATTCCACACACATTCACAACTCCTCACCCAACATTCCACACACATTCACAACTACTCACCAAACATTCCACACACATTAACAACTACTCACCAAACATTCCACACACATTCACAACTCCTCACCCAACATTCCACACACATTCACAACTACTCACCCAACATTCCACACACATTCACAACTACTCACCAAACATTCCACACACATTCACAGCTACTCACCCAACATTCCACACACATTCACAACTACTCACCAAACATTCCACACACATTCACAACTACTCACCAAACATTCCACACACATTAACAACTACTCACCAAACATTCCACACACATTCACAACTACTCACCCAACATTCCACACATATTCACTGCTACTCACCCAACATTCCACACACATTCACAACTACTCACCAAACATTCCACACACATTAACAACTACTCACCAAACATTCCACACACATTCACAACTCCTCACCCAACATTCCACACACATTCACAACTACTCACCAAACATTCCACATACATTAACAACTACTCACCCAACATTCCACACACATTCACAACTACTCACCCAACATTCCACACATATTCACAACTACTCACCCAACATTCCACACACATTCACACTACTCACCAAACATTCCACACACATTCACAACTACTCACCAAACATTCCACACACATTAACAACTACTCACCCAACATTCCACATACATTAAAAACTACTCACCCAACATTCCACACACATTCACAACTCCTCACCCAACATTCACAACTCCTCACCCAACATTCCACATACATTCACAACTACTCACCCAACATTCCACACACATTCACAACTACTCACCAAACATTCCACACACATTCACAGCTACTCACCCAACATTCCACACACATTCACAACTACTCACCCAACATTCCACACACATTCACAACTACTCACCAAACATTCCACACACATTAACAACTACTCACCAAACATTCCACACACATTCACAACTACTCACCCAACATTCCACACACATTCACAGCTACTCACCCAACATTCCACACACATTCACAACTACTCACCAAACATTCCACACACATTAACAACTACTCACCAAACATTCCACACACATTCACAACTACTCACCAAACATTCCACACACATTCACAGCTACTCACCCAACATTCCACACACATTCACAACTACTCACCCAACATTCCACACACATTCACAACTACTCACCAAACATTCCACACACATTAACAACTACTCACCAAACATTCCACACACATTCACAACTACTCACCAAACATTCCACACACATTCACAGCTACTCACCCAACATTCCACACACATTCACAACTACTCACCCAACATTCCACACACATTCACAACTCCTCACCCAACATTCCACACACATTCACAACTACTCACCCAACATTCCACACACATTCACAACTCCTCACCCAACATTCACAACTCCTCACCCAACATTCCAAACACATTCACAACTACTCACCCAACATTCTACACACATTCACAACTACTCACCAAACATTCCACACATATTTACACCTCCACCAACATACAATTGTAATAAACTGACTGACTCTCTCTACAATATTATCGGTCCTTTTTGGCCTTTATGAAATGTATTGCAATTATAAAAAACATCATTTCCACTAAGAATACCAAAAATGGTAAACACATCTTTTTTGGATAACGCTATGCATTCATGTATGATTATTTATCTTTAATAATTCATTTTCAATCAATCATTATGCAAAATTTATAGGGAAGAGGCCTGTAGTATATTTATCAACTTTAATATGGCCTATTTGTACAAATCATGAATCAAAAGTTAATATAGATTATCATCTGGTCAGATAAGTCATAACATATAACACATTTCCAAATATCATTTTTATAATGATTAATGCACCTATAGCCATACATATTTACATGTTTGTACTTTATATCATGTCGCATCCTTTCCTTTCAAAGTGTCAATATTTCAAAATGTTTTTAGAACTTGTTCAACTTTTTGTAATATAAACTTGTGAAAATATAGTTTTACATTTCAGATCCTGTTGAAGACTGTTGCTTTACCTGTCAACAGAATGGGAGGACAACACAGGCAACATCTGGTTGTGAAGATTGCGACATCAAGTTCTGCAAAGCCTGTACTAAAAAGCATTTAGAAGCTCCTTACGGGAAAGATCACGTGATTTCATCTCTCGGAGCTGCGTCAACTCAAAAACTGAGGAAACGGAAAGTCATGTGCCCAGAGCACAACTGTTTGGTTGAGTTTTGTTGCAAGATTTGTCAGAAAGCTGTTTGTAACAAATGCTGTAACGTCTACCACAGGAAATGTAACTCTGTTGTCACCCTCGATTCAATGATTCCTGAAATGAAACAAGTACTGCAGCAGAACTACGATGATATAGAGTTGCATAAAAAACAAATAGGAAACACTTTGAAGAGTAAGAGATCCAAAGTGGAGGAAATCACACCACACAAATCTTCTCTGCAGTCAGAGATCAGAAGAGTCAGTCAGCAGGCCGTGAATCTGATCAGAAGAAAGGAGAAGAAACTCCTGGATGAACTGGAAACACTCACTGAGAAGCAGACTGGAGAACTGAGAAGTCAGATAAAATCTGGAGAAGTTGACCTACAAACTTATCAACAATACACAGAATTTATCAAACAAGTCCTGCAATCAGACAGCGCCATGGATATATACGATATGTACACGCTGTGTCAGTCAGGGGAGATAACTGCTGAGATACAGAGAAATGAACAACAAGGAGACAGAACAAGAAAGATTGAGTTAAAAAAGTTAGATGTGAATCAACTTGACAAGAATTTACAACTTGGTCATTTGAGGTTGAGGGAAGAGTCCAAGTATGAAGTTGGACCAATCCCAAAACGCCGATCTAAAACCTCATCAACACTCAGAAGTGAAACAAGACCTCATCTACAGGCTACACCAAAACTTCTGTCTACGGTCATTTTTAAATCAAAGAATGATAACAATGTCCCAGATTTCCTTGACATTGAAGTTCTGAATATTGGTGGTACAGAAACACTGGTTGTGGTCGATTATAACAATTCAAACGTTAAGTCCTGTTACACAAGAAGTGGTAAACCTTATTGCACTTCTGTTATATTAGAAGAAGGTCCTTTTTCATTAACAAAGATAAGCCAGGACAGAGTAGCTGTATCATACTACTCACACAACAGTATAGAACTAATAAAGCTGACTCCTGACCCGGTCCTGATCTCCACAATCAAAACAAAGAAGACGTACACATGTCTGACTGCTCTCAGTGACACGACTCTAGCTGCAGGTAGTGTAGATACTCTCAGTATTGACGTCCTGGATGTGTCTGGGAGAGTCCTGAGATCTGTGACCACACCCAGCACTGGTCAGCAGCTGATACATGAACCATGGTACATGAGTACAACGCGTCAGGGTCACATTGTTGTGTCAGATAGAGGGTCAGGTTATGTCTACTGTGTAACACAACAAGGGGAGATGATCTACAAGTACCAGCGGACAGAAAGATTAGGGACAGGTGGTGTAACAACTACAGATACTGGTTCTGTTATCGTGGCTGATAACCGGGGTAACAAGATCGTCCAGCTGTCAGAGACAGGGCAGTATGTGAGAGATCTGCTGACTGGACAAGACGGGAAACCACAGGGAATATGTGTACACGAGAACAAACTGTATGTTACAGAAGGCGAAAGCAGAAATGTCAAGATTTTTCAGTTGTGAGCCTGAACTAGAACGGGTTCAGTTGAGGCAGATATGAATTTCAGACAAGCAAATGTTTTGCGTGAATGGCAATTTATGAAAAAGGAAATGAACTATATTTATGTAACATCCTTCTGTGACAATTTCAACGCTTTTTCACACTCGTAATGTCATATCTAGTATTATTTGTACATGTTTGATAAGTATATTGTAACATTGATCTTATGAAATTGATGTAGAGTGTGTTTTATTAATCGTATTTTGTTTTTATAAGTATTGCAAGTCGATATTTATAATTTTACGGTTCAAATAGCCTCAGTGGTGAAGATACTCCTTCAGATTAGCCGAATATGTTTCTGATCTTGTTTTGAATGAAAATCTAAATTAGAAAAATGAAATCCTGCCATGCTACTTCAAGGACCCATTAACCAAAATCTGTGTCATTGTCTGCAATTCATAAATTAAAAAAGTATCTTTGACTGGTTCGCGCACGCAGGTCGATGTTCATTGTATGGTTTTGAATAAATGAACACAACTTGATTAATCATGTCACCAATGTACAGAACTGTAAATAGTTTTAGTTTTACAATATAAATAAAACCGTTCCCTCCCCTATGTTTCGTGATTTGTAATGTTATTAATCGTCTTGCTGAATAATCAGTGTAACATATTTTCAAAAAGTATTCATTCACCAGATACCTTATATGTGCATCAAAAACAGTCCCAAACAAAGAGTGCAATTTAAAGATGATACTCTGTCGCCAACACGCCTTATTTGCTAAATGTTGAGTTCTAGCAGTGGCTGATCTAGGGATTTGAGGGAGTTCGACTACTGAAAGGGGGTTAACTTTTAAAGGCTAATTACTTAGAACTATTCTTAAAGGGTTCGAAACCTCGGTACAACCCCCTCCCTTAACTAGATCAGCCACTGAAACCTTGTTATATGATTATTTTTAATCAAAACAGCTTGTGAAATATGACGTGCGTCATTATGAGACATTTACTAGGTGACAGAGAGTTGTGTTACAACTTTAACCTATACAGAATTGAGTACATTTAAAAGTCTATAATTTCCACCTTTATATCTAAAAGTTTTATCAAGGGTTGGTTTGGTTTGTTGAGACATATCACACATTAGTATTCTAATGTGATTTATTGATCAAATTCGTTTTCGCATGTTCAAGATCTCAGAATAGATTCTTAGTTTAATAAATCTCTCAATATTTTATTGTCATATAAGCCACCTTGAAATCAGGTTCTGCTTGTGTTGCAAATGAATGGACTGGTTGAAGCGTACATAAAATCATAATGAAATCCACACATTCACCTCTCCATGCTGTGTACACAGACTCGAAGGATTATTGTCCCACAATGTCCCAAACATAACAAACAGAGCCTTTGATAAACAGAGCACGAAACGAATCAGCTTTATTGTGAGAGTTGCGTGATCTGGTGTGCACTACAGTACTGAGTAGCCCACTGCCGGAAATGAAAGAAAAAATACTTTTAACTTTTGTATAAAGTGAACATTAAATAATAAATATCCACCTGTCCGTAAACTACCTTGTCTAGCCTGTCAAGACAAAATAAGGTCTATATTGGTATTAAAGGCCCAACTTAAAAATTACCGGGGTGCGACATATTTAAGTGAAACAGTTTATGCCTTCTCTGATTACGTTATTCTGACCTTTTGCTACAAAGGCACCCGAAACAAGCAATGCAGGTGATCATTTCAAATGATCTGCTTCCATTTAGATATCAAAATGGTTTCCTTCAAAATCTTTTATAGTGCTTGGCATGCCCTTACTTCATTACCACGAGGATCACAATAGAAAATAGCTTCTATATCCCACAGACCGAGGGCTTTGTTGCAAATTAGCCACTATCTCGTTAAGGTGAGGAGAGGAGATTTTGGTCCATCTCCGCTTTTACCTTCTCATTCAAAGCAGGGGCAGATCTAGTGTTTCGAAGGGGTGATATTGCTGAGAGGGGTTGTTTTTAAAGATGCTATATCATACTTGCAATATTTTTAAAAGTATTTTTAATGTATACGTTGTATTTTTAGATAAAATTTAGCGACCAAACTTGAGAAAATCGGACCAATATAGGAGATAATTTACAAAAAAATACCGAAACGGCAGTCGACATAAGGGCGAATCAAGTGTGGCAATTTCACAACTACCGGTTTCTAAATGTACGCTTGAAAACCGTCTTTGTCGCGCTCAACTAGATTTTATTTTATTTTTCCCTGAAGTAGGTATTCGTTGCTGTCAAAGTTGAAACCCATCGAACGCAATTACGGTAGTTAAGACACGGTGTTAATCCTACAGGCATAATGATAACGTCACCGAAAGTGGGTTCATTAAATGACATGCCCTTTCTATGAGGGGTACTGTGCTTGAAGCGTCGAAATAAGTATGTTATTGTTGATTAAACAATCTAAATATGATATCAAAATTTCGACGAAAGATTTTTCTACAAAGTGATGTATTTCATTTCTCAATAGCTAAGTTTCATCCTGAACCGCTTGCAAGTATATGATACAGCATCTTTAAGGCCAACTTAAAAATATTCTAAAGGGGTAAGGTGTTCAAACAGCCTCGGTAGACCACGATTCCTCTGCCTGGATAAGCCACTGAAACCACCCTTACATGTTATCGTTTTTGAATTAAGACCTTTTTGAAATCTGACCTTTTTCAAGTGATGCATATTTATAAAAACACCTTTTAGGTTATTTACATATAAATCTGTGACTTTTGATCAGACAACTCTAACTTAAACAGCATTTAGGTGTTGCAATTCAAACTGATAACAGGGTGGTTTGGTTAGTTTAGACAATACACCTAAGTTATCCAAAAGGGATTAATTTATCAGATTTTTTTCAAGATCGAAATAGGATGGACTTGTTAGCGATATTTATATATTATAGCAGAAATAACAGCAACAGTATTATATATAATTATATCAACATACAAGTATGTTTCCTGCAGAGTGCAATTTTTTTGGTGCCTTGGTGTTATTTTCGGCGACTTTTCTTGTGTGTGAGCTTGAGTTCTTGTTTTTTCGAACAGTTTTCTTTTTCATCACCGCCAAACAAGGTTGTGTAGCAAAATGATTGAACCTGTTCAAGCGGACGTAAAATCTTTATGAAATCCATGCATGTATTTTTTCGGATCAATATTATGACTCGAGGTAGCCTCTTTGTCCCAAAGATAATTAAGGCAGAATCATTGATAAACTACGGAAGCGTATTAGTGTCACGGTGAAAATGTTTTTTAGAACTATCTCCTACGTAGGACTTAGTATCTCCTACGTAGGACTTAGTATCTCCTACGTAGGACTTAGTATCTCCTACGTAGGAGATAGTTTCTCCTACGTAGATAATAGTATCTCCTACGTAGGACTTAGTATCTCCTACGTAGGACATAGTATCTCCTACGTAGGACTTAGTATCTCCTACGTAGGAGATAGTATCTCCTACGTAGGACTTAGTATCATCTACGTAGGACTTAGTATCTCCTACGTAGGAGATAGTATCTCCTACGTAGGACTTAGTATCTCCTACGTAGGACTTAGTATCTCCTACGTAGGACATAGTATCTCCTACGTAGGACTTAGTATCTCCTACGTAGGACATAGTATCTCCTACGTAGGACTTAGTATCTCCTACGTAGGACATAGTATCTCCTACGTAGGAGATAATTTGTTTCAGAAATTGATCATTTAAGTGTTTTTTTTGTGTGTTTGCCTGTGTCTTTATTATTTCTTGTTTGTATGTTGATGTTAATATTACATGATGTTCAAAGTTTAAATGTCGAATGAATCATCGTTAACATCTGTATTAAAGTTTGTTGGTCACAAATGGATTATATATCTAACAGTTAACGTTATGTTATATTGTCTAGAGAACATTTGCCTTTGTTTTACTCGATCTTGTCATTACAATTAGTTCAATAACTGTGACTTAAGTGTGTTCATTTTAAAACCCAATTTAATAAAGGGATGGATCTAACAAAGAAACATAATAATGTTAAACTGTCCATGTCACGTCTTATTTACCGAGAGGGGTCGTTAAACAATTATTCCATGTAATATTATATGAATATATGTTGATATTAATATATTATTTTAGTTGGAATTTAGGTAGTGTTTCAAACTTAAGTTTTGTATATATCAGCAAAAGAGAGACCGTTTCAAATCTGATCGAAAACTAAACTAGTTATTCAAGTTCCTTTTTCATAGGACCACTCACTCGTCGAAATAACAATTTTTTTTAAAATATGACAACTCAAGCTGTGTCTCAAAGGTTACAGACTCGCTTTTGTCAAGATAACCATTGTCGCCTCAATCTGATTTGATTGATTTAAATGCAGCTTAAGTTTTATATATAGTCGACAAATATCTCAATCCTTTTCAAAGCAACGCATTAGACAGTATTACAAAGCAACAGACAACAATATCCTTAAATCTTAGATTATAAGCAAAAGTAACGATTAATTTGTAAACGATTATCAGTTTGATTGAGTTTTGTGGTTTCTGTTTTCTGTTTTCATATCTTTTTTAATGTGCGGGCCAGCGACTGCCTTATTGTACGCTTCAAATAATACAAATACAAATGTACTCTTCTGCACTCCTCATAATTTTTTTTAGAATATTTGAGGCATGAATATTAACTTTTTGTGCGTTCTTTCGCTAAGAAAATACTGTTTGATTTCGCTGAATACCGTATGCAACATTTGTCCTACATATAATACCATAAATGATACATTAAATACTACTTCTAGTATTGGAATGCGTATTGTGATTATTGTGAAAAAGAACAATATTAAGTAGCAATGTTTACAGCAAGAGGATTCACATAAGTTGACGCAATTCTCTAAGACATCTACACTTTTGCCTTATATTATCTATGAATATTGAGATAGATATACAAGTGATTCAAAGCAGAACAACTCTGTTAAGAATAAAAGATAGATAAGCGCTTCCTTAGATAGAAACATCTTACGGACAATAGCAAATATCTCAATGTGCGGTTCGATATTGTCTAGCCCTGGTTTGGAAACATTTTATTTCATACGGTGAAACTAGGTTTGTCGACCAAGCAATAGGCTTATTTAAAGGCCGCCCTTGGTTGTACACATATAAATACTAAAAAATATTTTAATAAATAAAAAAAAAACATCTAACATCTTTATAATCAAAGCAATTTGTATAATTCGTTAAGGCGAAATGTTTTTGGAGAAGCCTAAGGTCAATTTATGCTACAAATACTAAGGAAATATATCACAAATGAGTGATAATGGTTTACAACAAAATCGTTACTTTTGCCAATAAACTAGATTGAAGAATTAAGAATATTGTTGTCTGTTAAGTTAAATTTACCCGATTTAGATGTGTGGCGATGATATCTATATGCAATTAGATCGATTCATCCCAGACTGGGGGCATCATTGATTATTTTGACAAATAGCGTGACTGTTAACTTACATAAAAGTAACTTTGAATCACAGTTCTGTTTATCATCTTTTTTACAATTTGGGTAAAGATGTGACTTCGTAACTTCGCCGAGTAAGGGGCCCGATGAGTCAATAACGCTTAGTAACAATATCTAGTTCAGTTTACGGACATATTGACCTAAAGCGTTTGTTCCAAATCGAATTGTATGTTAATAACAACAAATATCAATACAACATTATATGGTATAATTTGTTAAATGACCCAATTCAGTAAGAACAAAACTATACATATCCCATTTATGACCATCAAACGTTTAACAAAACTTTCAATAACTTCATTCATTATTCGATATTATGTAATATTAACATCAACATATCAAATAGAAATAATTAATACACCAGCAAATAAACACAAAAACCCTGTAAATTGAGCAATGTCTAATACGAATTAAGTCCTACGTAGGAGATACTATCTCCTACGTAGGAGATACTATCTCCTACGTAGGAGATACTTAGTCCTTCGTAGGAGATACTAAGTCCTACGTAGGAGATACTAAGTCCTACGTAGGAGATACTATCGCCTACGTAGGAGATACTAAGTCCTACGTAGGAGATACTATGTCCTACGTAGGAGATACTATGTCCTACGTAGGAGATACTAAGTCCTACGTAGGAGATACTATGTCCTACGTAGGAGATACTATGTCCTACGTAGGAGATACTATGTCCTACGTAGGAGATACTAAGTCCTTCGTAGGAGATACTATGTCCTACGTAGGAGATAATATCTCCTACGTAGAAGATACTAAGTCCTACGTAGGAGATAGTAAGTATTAGGTAATTAAGTCCTACGTAGGAGATACTATCTCCTACGTAGGAGAAACTATCTCCTACGTAGGAGATACTAAGTCCTACGTAGGAGATACTAAGTCCTACGTAGGAGATGGTATCTCCTACGTAGGAGATAGTTCTAAAATATTTTTTCACCGTGACACTAATACGCTTCCGTAATAAACTGACCAGTTAATGATTCAGCTTTATTGTGAGACTTGTCATGATCTGGTGTGCTCTAGAGTGGTTATGAATGTAATAAAGGGTCACTAGTTTCGAAATTTAAATATAACAAGGTTCAAGGTTGAGTCAAAATAATTGACGTTCCAGGGAAGTTAAAAATAATCACCATCCTCTACCTCGAGTTAGATTAACCCTCACATGCCCAAAGGGTTCACTTACTTAAATCCGGAGTCGGGCTCGGTAACTATTAACACACTACAAGTAGCTTAATGACAGAAGTTGGAGAAATTGGATGTAGCTAAGATACATAGCCCCGATGTAGTGGAAACGATAGAGAGAACGTAATCAAGCTAAGTTAACTCAGCTAAATTGGATGTTGAGAAACAATGCATCTCTATTCCAGGCAACCTAACATTGACACAAGCCTCTCGTGCTGCACGTGCAATCCTCTGACGAGACAGCCATCATGCTAGAACACAATAGATAGACCATTGTTAATAGGAAATATGTTGAAGTTTTCAGAAACACAGATTTGACATGTACTTATTCAATATGTTCCCAACGATGGTTTAAACAAATACTAAAATGATTAATTTTAGATCAGTACATTAGATATTATTCAAGAATATTTTTACTCAGAAGAAAAAGGATCCCTAATCCTTAGGCCATGAACAGCATTTGCATCTGGCCTCAGTGCTCCAATGGTTAGCTACTAAGATCTACAGGTTCGAACCCAAGCTACGAATGCAACAAATCTAGTGTTTTGAATATATAAGTATGGCGTGTTCTGGTACAAAAATTGACCGATTGGACAAGAAGCATTTAATATAATTTCAACGTCGCTTTCAGATCGGACATCAGAAAGGGTCGCAAACAACCAGCATCCTATAACTCATCAATCAAGACTGTGCAATCGATTTTGGACCAGTTCACAATCAGGAGGCAATGTCGTTAAAATATGTAACACATAAACTTAAAGTGCAATGGACCCTGGACTGGATTAGATTAATTTGAGACTCGAAATAAGTTATGTTCCCGTCAGAGTCATCGCTGAGAGGTATTCTACGGATTTCCATAATAATATCATGATTAAAAAGCCTCTTGTCTTGTCAGTGACAGTTAAGTGATAACACTTTTATTAGAAAACAAATTAAAAATATCTCAAATATATTGAATTGAATCCTTTTGCACAGAAACAAGTTTGTATGTGCATAGACACTGTTGCTTGATTGACCCAAACGATTTAATATCCAGTATATCAAGTATCCATTTGCCAGACAAAATTTTAAGTTTGAAGACAAAGTTCTAAAACGAGCGTACCATGTATATAAAAAGGTACCCGAGCACAACCTCTTAAAGTAAAGATGTTCACGCTTAAAATATCGTTATTAAAGGTAGCGAATATTTGATAATTCCTCTACGATGAAGGTTGAGTTGATGTTTGATCCACTGCAAATAATACATTTGTCCTTGATTGATATGGGAAAATTTGAAGAAATGCAATTTAGGAAAGACGTACTTCTGAATATTGAGAACATGTTTTAACTATCGATTCATGTTCTGTCAATCCGAATCATCTTCACTTTCATACAATTATTGCTCTAAGTTACAAGACAATTACATACATGTACAATGGGCAAGAACTAGTTAACTAGTTAGAACAAACTGTAATTTTATGATTAATTTTTTATGAGATGGTCCATACATGAATATATTAAAAGTCATATTTTTATGTATTCCAACCTTTTTTCCCAATATGATAGTCCTCTTGTAAACTTTTTTGCCGGGAGATGTTTTACAAAGCAAACGTTTGCATGGTAGTCATATAACTGTCCTTTTAATGTTATTTCTTTAATCATGTGAGTGGTGAATATATCATCAAAACAGTCATAGGAGGTCATTTAAAAACAAAAACTTTTTTAATCATATTCTAACTTTTTATCTTCTTAGAGAGTTGCTTTAATTATACAAGAATGTTCTTTGAAAAGAGGCAAGGAGATCTTTTTGATCCATATTCTTTACTTTTAAATCAGATTATCCTACCTCATGTAAGAATCTCGATCTCTAATTGGTTCACATGACCCTGGATAACTACTGATATCACCCTCTTGAGCGGGAGGATAAATTATATATACCCCGCCATGAACCAATCACGAAAAAAGCTGCAAATTGAACTTATTTATACCCCGCTATGAAAAAAGCATGCAGATTGAGCTCCTTGAAAAGTATGTTTCGTGGAATACATTGATGTAACCTTTGCTCAAATAATATGTACCTTTATACAAACTAAAGTCAAAGTAATTGCAAGCTATATAAATGCAAAAAGACATACATGTATATTGCCATAATTACCCTATTAATCTAAGAGTTGGCGTTTAAAATGTTTCTCGTCTAAAAAAATGTCAATATTGTGTCGCGGCTTTCTTGATCATTGCATATGAGAATCGATTCACATTTATTCGAAATTACAGTATTCACTCACTGTTTTCTTGTGTCTTGCAAGGGAAGTTGTTTAACATCGATATTATGCTTCAAGAACAGTGTGTTCATAAAAAGAAATTCCTCTGACTAAGCGAAGTACTGACACGATTGATGATGTAGTTTTCAAAACAACACTTCCGGTTTGTGACCCTGACCTTTGTCATGTGCCTCAGCAGTTTTTAACCTTTTTAAATATGCGTTGTGTTTAAACATTCGGTAAGATAAATTCGTTATAACATTGCACAGCGGGTTAAATAGGTATTTATTATTCCCTTGAAAGGTTTTATGCAACGAGCGGAAAACCTTTCTCAGGAATAATAAATACCTATACAACCCGCTATGCAATGTTATAACTTATATTATAAACCTCCAGTGACGTCACTCTATTGTTCTATTAGGTTCTTCCTTTACCGGATAAACCTCTTTGCCGGGCATTCTCCAAGAATGCCCAGGGCTTTCTTGAAGAATGCCCATGGCTTTCTTGAAGAATGCCCAGGGCTTACTGTAGAATTTATCGGAAATTTATTTTGATAGGGATTATACACGTTTTGAAATACTTTGTTTCAAAGTCCTTCTTCGAATAAATACCATCACAAAATATCACAATTTTGACAAATCACAAATATAATGTTCACATGCCTGGTTTCGAACTCTGCACCACTCGCTTACTAAACTGGCGCCTTTGACAATTCGGCTATAAAGGCCCACGAGAACAATGATGTATTTTCCACAGTGACAATCATGTGAACTTCACGAGGCAGATAGCGCATGCATTTCACGTTCACGGCTTGGGTAGCGAGCGCAAAGCACGTGCAGGGCGCGGATGTGCTCTCCGTTTGCTCATGGTGATTCCCTACCAGTAAAAACCAATGAATCCATTTTTATACTTATTATTGAAATAATATTGTTACTACGGTTTATCTCGGTTCATAAGTTAGATCAAAACCTCGCCCTCGGTGTTGTTCGATAATGTAAGCCCTCAGCCTCGGGAAATTGGGGCGGGCCTGTCGGCCCTTTCCAATTTCCCTCTGCCGCGGGCTTACATTATCAACAACACCTCTGGCTTGGTTTTGATCCTACACTTATGATTTTACAGCAGCACTCATATTCTTCAAGAAAGAACACAAGTCATACATAATTTGTTTTTGTGTGAACCTTTTTTTAGCCAAGCTGAAAGCTGAAACCGTGTGTACAGACTCCTTGCATAGTGAGGACTTTAATTTATAGCTTTGGTGGTCCTGTGGCCCCTATTATCTCATCATCTTCCTCTCCAGAATTATAAACCTTTAGTGACGTCACTCCATTGTTCTTTGAGGTCCTTATATATTTCAATTTCCTTCTGACTCGTACAACAAGGGAATTATTCGAGTAATGTCCCTATGATGGAGGTTATTACCAACATAATCGCCTTGCAAGGCAGAATATTATTATGATATATCCCTCTTCAAATAACTATTTCGGAACTATCATACGGTAATTAATGATTTTGGTTAAAGTCAAAGTGACCCTCCGGAAAAAATATCGCAAATGTAATTTTGATAATGCAACTGTTTTGGCGATATGCCGTCTCGACCCCGCAGAATTTACACTGACGAACGCACTTACCAATCAGCTATATGACAGTCACGACAAACTTCTTTTGTTAGGTCCTCTTATAACAAAGGTCTTAGTTTGGGTTTTTGGATATTTTACGGCCGCTTCAGTTATTTCAAGTCCTTTCACGTTATCGGTCATGTCAATGTTATCATAACTAGTTGGCGGTTTATAAAATAGATAACACATAGTCAATGACATTATCAATAATAAAGGATGTTTGCCCTCGTTATTTGCCCGTGGGCAAATCCCGCGGGCAAACATCCTTTATTATTGATAATGCCCACGGACTATGTGTTATCCATAACATAAAAGGCCTAAAAAGATGCCAATCCGTTAAACCATCTTAAAATTTCCATCTCTGAATTTCAATCTGCAATCACATCGCCTACCCTGTGGCCCCTGCTAATAACACTTGAGTTCTTTATCCTGTGGCCCCCTTCTTATAACACTTGAAGTCGTTACCCTGTGACCCCCTTCTAATAACACTTTAATTCATTATCATGTGGCCCCCTTCGAAAAACACTTGAATTCGTTATCATGTTTCCCCTTCTAATAACACTTGAATTCGTTATCATGTGGCCCCCTTCTAATAACACTTGAATTCTTCATCATGTGGCCCCCTTCTAATAACACTTGAATTCGTTATCATGTGGCCCCCTTCTAATAACACTTGAATTCGTTATCATGTGGCCCCCTTTCCAATAACACTTGAATTCTTCATCATGTGGCCCCTTTCTAATAACACTTGAATTCTTTATCATGTGGCCCCCTTCTAATAACACTTGAATTCGTTATCATGTGGCCCCCTTCTAATAACACTTGAATTCGTTATCATGTGCCCCCTTTCTAATAACACTTGAATTCTTCATCATGTGGCCCCCTTTCTAATAACACTTGAAGTCGTTATCATGTGCCCCCTTTCTAATAACACTTGAATTCGTTATCATGTGGCCCCCTTCTAATAACACTTGAAGTCGTTACCATGTGGCCCCCTTCTAATAACACTTGAATTCATTATCATGTGCCCCCTTTCTAATAACACTTGAATTCTTCATCATGTGGCCCCCTTCTAATAACACTTGAATTCGTTATCATGTGCCCCCTTTCTAATAACACTTGAATTCGTTATCATGTGGCCCCCTTCTAATAACACTTGAAGTCGTTATCATGTGGCCCCCTTCTAATAACACTTGAATTCTTCATCATGTGGCCCCCTTTCTAATAACACTTGAAGTCGTTATCATGTGCCCCCTTTCTAATAACACTTGAATTCGTTATCATGTGGCCCCCTTCTAATAACACTTGAAGTCGTTACCATGTGGCCCCCTTCTAATAACACTTGAATTCATTATCATGTGCCCCCTTTCTAATAACACTTGAATTCTTCATCATGTGGCCCCCTTCTAATAACACTTGAATTCGTTATCATGTGCCCCCTTTCTAATAACACTTGAATTCGTTATCATGTGGCCCCCTTCTAATAACACTTGAAGTCGTTATCATGTGGCCCCCTTCTAATAACACTTGAATTCGTTATCATGTGCCCCCTTTCTAATAACACTTGAATTCTTCATCATGTGGCCCCCTTCTAATAGCACTTGAATTCTTCATCATGTGGCCCCCTTCTAATAACACTTGAATTCGTTATCATGTGGCCCCCTTCTAATAACACTTGAATTCATTATCATGTGCCCCCTTTCTAATAACACTTGAATTCGTTATCATGTGGCCCCCTTCTAATAACACTTGAATTCGTTATCATGTGCCCCCTTTCTAATAACACTTGAATTCTTCATCATGTGGCCCCCTTCTAATAACACTTGAATTCTTCATCATGTGCCCCCTTTCTAATAACACTTGAATTCTTCATCATGTGGCCCCCTTCTAATAACACTTGAATTCG
Source organism: Steromphala cineraria (assembly GCA_916613615.1). NCBI lineage: Eukaryota > Metazoa > Mollusca > Gastropoda > Trochida > Trochidae > Steromphala > Steromphala cineraria. The sequence goes on from OU744726.1 coordinate 47,554,390, forward strand.
TTATCATGTGCCCCCTTTCTAATAACACTTGAATTCTTCATCATGTGGCCCCCTTCTAATAACACTTGAATTCGTTATCATGTGCCCCCTTTCTAATAACACTTGAATTCGTTATCATGTGGCCCCCTTCTAATAACACTTGAATTCTTCATCATGTGGCCCCCTTCTAATAACACTTGAATTCGTTATCATGTGCCCCCTTTCTAATAACACTTGAATTCTTCATCATGTGGCCCCCTTCTAATAGCACTTGAATTCTTCATCATGTGGCCCCCTTCTAATAACACTTGAATTCGTTATCATGTGGCCCCCTTCTAATAACACTTGAATTCATTATCATGTGCCCCCTTTCTAATAACACTTGAATTCGTTATCATGTGGCCCCCTTCTAATAACACTTGAAGTCGTTATCATGTGGCCCCCTTCTAATAACACTTGAATTCGTTATCATGTGCCCCCTTTCTAATAACACTTGAATTCTTCATCATGTGGCCCCCTTCTAATAGCACTTGAATTCTTCATCATGTGGCCCCCTTCTAATAACACTTGAATTCGTTATCATGTGGCCCCCTTCTAATAACACTTGAATTCGTTATCATGTTTCCCCTTTCTAATAACACTTGAAGTCGTTATCATGTGGCCCCCTTCTAATAACACTTGAATTCGTTATCATGTGGCCCCCTTCTAATAACACTTGAATTCTTCATCATGTGCCCCCTTTCTAATAACACTTGAATTCGTTATCATGTGGCCCCCTTCTAATAACACTTGAATTCTTCATCATGTGCCCCCTTTCTAATAACACTTGAATTCTTCATCATGTGCCCCCTTCTAATAACACTTGAATTCGTTATCATGTGGCCCCCTTTCTAATAACACTTGAATTCGTTATCATGTGGCCCCCTTCTAATAACACTTGAATTCGTTATCATGTGGCCCCCTTCTAATAACACTTGAATTCGTTATCATGTGGCCCCCTTTCTAATAACACTTGAATTCTTCATCATGTGGCCCCCTTCTAATAGCACTTGAATTCGTTATCATGTGGCCCCTTTCTAATAACACTTGAATTCGTTATCATGTGGCCCCCTTCTAATAACAATTTTACAAACACTCAAAAATCTTAACTTTTTGCTGGTTTCGGTTGCCACTCCATTCTCTTCCCAGAGGCAGCTGTAATTAAATGCCTGAGCTGCTTCATAAACATTTTGTATTCACACATGAACTTGTCTCAGGACGAATACTTTTATTTCAAATAAATATATAATCACTATACGCACTTGATTTCAACTTTAAGTGAGTCCCTGATGATAACATCAAGGTTATAACAACAGTCTTCATAAAAAAGAGTCCGTCAACACCTGGGGTGTATGCCTTTTGCGCACATTTTGTTTAATTGGTATATGACTACTGTGCACGACTTGCTTGTGACTTTTGCGCCAATCAACCATGTATGCTTGAATCAGACAAAGTAAACACGCTGATTAGTCCAGGGCGTTATGTAAACAAACACTCCTGAACACTCATGTAAGCATTCAATAAAAGGCCCGCTTTCCCAAAGCAACCTTTTTTCAATTCAATTTTAACACTACAATTATAGGCTACCTAAAGGACTGGAGATCACCAAAGGGCTTTGTGAAAGGAGGCCCACGGAGGTGAGGTTAGAGGGGAGAGTGGAAGAACAATGTTTATATTCAGAATTGATATTTAAAATGCGTTTAGTTAGCTCTTAATGCATATAGTGATTTGAACCAGATGATTGTTATATATTATGTCGTTATATCAGTAATTAAAAATTCAGGGTGAACTAAAATAAAAAAAAAAATAAAAAAAAAAAAAAACTAAGATTATTCTGTTGTACTCTGCAAACTGTTCGTTATTAGTTAAAATTATTTTGCAACTTATATATACAAGCCAGAAATGACACGTCAATTAGATTTCGTTGCGTTTAATACGTCAAGTAACTTAGATCCATGTAAATGGGACGTAGAACAACGACCTGTGCTTCACTAACATTGTACCTAAATAAAAACGATACACATGAAGATGGCGTTGAATAAGCTAAAAGTAAATGAAGTAGTTTGAAATCATATTTAAGCGTTGTTTTTAAACATAAATTAAAGCAAGATAACATTTATAAAGCGCAGCCAATGTCACCTTAAACTGAGATATCTTGCTACGCTTTCAAGCATGGATTCTATAGCCCCGTTAGTCAATGGACACAACGTTACTATACACGATTCAAAAACGTCTTTGTTATGAATTGTAACTGCTGTTGAAGTGGTAATGGCATGTCATTTCTCTAACACCGCCGACCTTTCTCTTTCATTAGTATGAATACTCTCCCTCAGCTCTCGTGAGAATGTACAAACCAACTTAATGAACTCTATCGCTGGCTACCCTTTTAAGGGGCAGTAGCACGTTTTTAGTAGGGATATGAGGTGATTTCAGGAACATTAAAATTAATGGTTCCAATTGAAAGACAAAGTATTTAAACTAAATGGAACAGTAATAATTCAAATATATAACGTAAAGTTTAGCCATGCAATTGATTTTTCTTACACAAAAAGAATTAAAGGTGTTCACACAAAATGGCCGCCAATGGATTTTATGTGAATCTTCATACTTTGGCCTCTGACTATGGATGATTGGCTTGTGTATTGAGATTTTTGACATTGTCAAAGTGATACATTTAGCATTAACTTACAATTATCATTGACAATCTTAAAATATAAAATTATCAAAAAACGTGCTACTGCCCCTTTAAAATAAAGTCTTACCACTCTAATCACTTTTGAAAAAAATATCCCCAAGATTCATTTATTACTTTTATGCAGCCTTAGGTTTGTTCAATTCGTTTACTGGCATATCCAAATGCAAATGAGGTAACGTAGTATTGTGAAAATTCAATGGATAATGTTGAAACTTTACTACAGAAGTTTAGATTTGGCACATCATTACATGGACCAAGGTTGGGAACATAATAATTTTTCTCTACAAATTAAACCCTTTAAAATTAATAAACAGTTGAAGCTTTAAACACAGGTCATATCTGTTCCTTCGCACTAAATCATGTAACTGTGTTTATGTTTTTCTAAAAAAAATAAATGAAATATTCTAATCGAAATTCAATGAAAATGTTTAAAAAAATATGATTCCCTTTGCCTTTTTCACCAGACCAAAATCCGACACTTTTTTGCACCAAAGACCAGATGATAGCGTAATAAATAAAGAATGAATAAACAGTAGGTTATTTCACACATGCATTATGCTTTGTCACCTCTTATGGAGTTATTCAATTAGATCCAAACTACTCCCAAATTACATACTTGCCCTTAGATACACAAGTAAGTGAACAAACTTAAGCTATGCATTTGTAGTTTTCTCATAACAGACATTTATACAATACATATTCAATACAAAGTATTGAATCTGTATGATCGTCCTTAAGAACGGAACGCAAGTCCCATACAGATATTCAACGAGACCTTTCAGTTAAATGATCAATAACGAGGTTATTGTAAATGCGTCCATACCAAAACACCTTCATTCAATCATTCAATAGGATCACAACATTCATAATGAAGCGACATGAACAGATTCTGTCTTGTACTGTGAGAGTTAAAGGTTATCACCAGAGAGACCAGTGTTTAGATGTACAAACGTCAACTCGGCCGTCAGTTCTCGAGGTTCCCTCTGCTTGGTGCGGTCACTGTAAGTATTTCCTCTGCTAGTTAATTTACTTTAAGTCTTTATCAGCTCGAAACTCTGCAGGTTGTGTGCATAGTCCGATGGTTTTGATTTAGGTGTTTAACTATTTGTAATATCATGGATGTCTAACGTGTTATAAAAGTTTCCTATGACTCTTACTCTGTAAGGAAATGAACCTGGTATAGATTCTTTCCTTTTAGGTCACTCTCTGTTTGGTAATCCGCCTGGTATAGATTCTGCCCTTTAAACTCCCTCACTTTCTCTCCTTCCCTTCACACTCTCTCCCTCCCTCCCCGCTCTCTCCCTCCTTTCCATTTCTCCCTCCCTCCCTCCCCGCTCTCTCCTCCCCTCCCGACTCTCTACCTCCCTCCTGCCTCCCCCTCCCTCTTCCTTACCTCCCCGCTCTCTCCCTCTCCGATCTCTCCCTCCCTCCCCGCTATCTCTCTCCTTCCCCTCTTTCTCCCTCCCTTCCGCCTCTCTCTCCCTCCCATCTTTCCCTCCCTCCCACCTCTCCGTCCCTCTCCCCTCTCTCCCTCCCTCCCCGCTCTCTCCCTCCCTCCCGCCTCTCTCTCCCTCCCTCCCCGCTCTCTCCCTCCCTCCCCGCTGTCTCCCACCCTCCCGCCTCTCTCTCCCTCCCATCTCTCCCTCCCTCCCTCCCCGCTCTCTCCCTCCCTCCCACCTCTCTCTCCCTCCCATCTCTCCCTCCCTCCCCTCTCTCTCCCTCCCATCTCTCCCTCCCCGCTCTTTCCCTCCCTCCCACCTCTCTATCCCTCCCATCTCTCCCTCCCTTCCGCCTCTCCCTCCCTCCCCGCTCTCTCCCTCCCTCCCTCCCTCCCCGCTCTCTCCCTCCCTCCCGTCTCTCCCTCCCTCCCCGCTCTCTCCCTCCCTCCCTCCTTCCCGCCTCTCCCTCCCTCCCATCTCTCCCCCCTCCCGCCTATCCCTCCCTTTCCCCTCTCTCCCTCCCTCCTCGCTCTCTCCCTCCCTCCCCCTCTCTTTCCCTCCCATCTCTCCCTCCCCACTCTCGCCCTCCCTCCCCACTCTCACCCTCCCTCCCCGCTCTCTCCCTCCCCGCTCTCTCCCTCCCTCCCGCCTCTCTCTCCCTCCCATCTCTCCCTCTCTCCCGCCTCTCCCTCCCTCTCCCCTCTCTCCCTCCCCAGCTCTCTCCCTCCCTCCCCTCTCTCCCTCCATCCCGCCTCTCTCTCCCTCCCATCTCTCCCTCCCGCCTCTCCCTCCCTCTCCCCTCTCTCCCTCCCTCCCGCCTCTCTCCCCCTCCCCTCTCTCCCTCCCTCCCGCCTCTCTCCCCCTCCCCTCTCTCCCTCCCTCCCGCCTCTCCCTCCCTCTCCCCTCTCTCTTTATTAGAACTTCCCTCGGGTTGAATTGTCTCTTGGTTTGGGTAGGCTATTATCATAAACATTTACATTATTATAATCATTTACATTATTATCAACATTTTACAAAAGTTTTATTCAAACAAGTTCAGCACAATGTGTTTATTGTAATGCTTTTTGTTGTTTTTGCAGGGAAATATATAAGAATAATATATTGATTTGTAGTCGCTATCTGATATCTTTTAAATATGTGCACACAGCAGGTTTTCCCATTCTTTTGATTTTCATTCTAATTTGATTTTGATTTTTAATATTTTTGAATAGTGGACTTGATGAAATGAGCATTTCCTGTAGCATAATATAAAAAATCCTTGTGAATTATTAATCATGAATTCATTAATCATTTACAATCATTATTTTCTCAGGAAATAGATCACTGGATTATTTAATTATTTCTCATTGCCAATTAAATATTTCCCTTTTAATGTTTCACATAAAACTATTTTTGAACGATTGATCACTCTCTTCCAATTAACATAATATAGAGAGCCTAGTTATGAAAAATGAAATAAAAAATACCTTCTCTTAATTTGGGCTTCAAAGTTTATTTTAGAGAGTGTGGCCAGATCATGATTTTGAAATTTGACACTAACAGTAACAACAACATTTAAATAAGATAGATCATATATAAAAACAATTTACTGATCAAACCATATCATTGTAATACACTGATGTAAATGGAGCAATGCCGTTTATTGATAAAAGCATAAGGTGAAAACAAACCAAAATTACAGATAACATAGAGAGCCACGTTTCGAAGGTCGACAGATGATTTTTATCAAAGGCTAAATGTTGAAATAATTTTCACACATGAGAAAGCATGTTCAAAAAGAAGAACATAAATGGAGGATTCCCTACACAAACAGATTAGGAAAGAGAAACATTGACAAACTCATCATGCAGTGAAGAGCACTGGTTTTGGAATGTGACATTGTCAATATATCGGATAACATTACAATGTGCCAAAATAATCACAAGGCTCCTCACATCTCATCCAAACAATATGTACATGAAACCTTTCAATTGTAAAAACATCATATAATTTTTTGTATAAATTCTCCTACATCAAATCACTTGTATCACTTGCTTGATAACGGTGTTAGTATCTACGCCGAAACATCTCATTTCATGCAATAAAGAAGTTCATTATCCATAAGAACTTGTTCTTCTTCTAGTACATTTGTATACAAATAAGTAATATTATAATATATCTGTTTATTTGTGTTTGTTTCATAACTAGTTTTAATTAATACTAAATAGTCAAGGGTGTTCACCAACGTAAAGGCATTTTCCTGCAATCTCTTAATCACATTTATATCAATTAATCATTTTAAGATTTTTATTCTATATTCGTATTCTTATAGTCTAATTGAATAAGCAAATAAAGACATGAAAAGGTGCTGGATGGGCAATATTGAATACATAGACGAACAGGATACAAATTTACCAAAATATATATTTTTAAGGAAATACAGGGGGGAGTATGTCCCTCTTGTAATAAGTAAAAAGTGAGAAAGAGAAGAATCAAACCCTATCACATAGGTAAGCCTACTGGGACGGATAGGTGGGGAAAAGATTTGCTGAGGCGCTAACTGCCGTTGTGTATGCCAGCGGCCATGCTTGTTCAAAGGAGTGATGTTCCTGCAAAAGGAAGATAACTCCAAATCGGTTAATTGTTGAGGGGGCGTATCAAAACCCTAAAATATGTTTAACATTATAAAATATCAATGATTCTCAAGTAATCCCTGTCATTGCTAGGCGCAGGGTAATCTACTCTACTTAAGATGACCCAAAACATGTATAAACATAATTAACTAATAACCTCACTTACATATTTGTGTGAAAAATATCATGTAATAAGTTTCACTTAATCATAAAAGATTAGTTAACTTCAGACATTTATTAAATATTTTTCACATGGATGCACATTCTATGACACATGTATAGTTAAGTTTACCGTTTAGTCCTGCTTTAAAACCGTTTATTCAATTGTAGCATTTAATACAGTCATGGTCCCAATTATGCAAGTCTACAGTAAGCTGATTACACATGCCAGAAATAAATAAGCATGAAAGTTGGTACAATAATTACTTTAGATAAGTCAAATACATTTTTTAGTTTGGGTGATCGTTATGACGTTTTAAAGCACATTCTTATTCTATTAAACAGTGTCATTTTATCATCAATAAAAGATTGATTAAATCTTTTTTTTATTCAGATGGACGCACTGGCAGAACTCAATGAGAACTTCCTATCCTGCAACATCTGCACGGAGATCTTTAAAGACCCCTGTACTCTGGGCTGCTACCACACCTTCTGTAGGGTTTGCTTGACCAAATATACAAAGACCCGAAGAGATGCAATCTCGGCCAAATCAATCTTGTGTCCAAACTGTAACAAGATGACGAAAGTTCCTCGGCCACAAGAACCAGTTGACCAGTGGACCAGACAATTCAAGCCAAGTTTTCTCATACAAGGTCTTCTGGATTCATTCGCGTCTCGGAACAGTTCAGGTAATTACAAGCACACATTCACAACTCCTCACCCAACATTCATCACATATTTACAACTACTCACCCAACATTCCACACACATTCACACTACTCACCAAACATTCCACACACATTCACAACTACTCACCAAACATTCCACACACATTCACAACTCCTCATCAACATTCCACACACATTCACAACTACTCACCCAACATTCCACACACATTCACAACTCATCATCAACATTCCACACACATTCACAACTCCTCATCAACATTCCACACACATTCACAACTACTCACCCAACATTCCACACACATTCACAACTACTCACCAAACATTCCACATACATTCACAACTACTCACCCAACATTCCACACACATTCACAGCTACTCACCCAACATTCCACACATATTCACAACTACTCACCAAACATTCCACACACATTCACAACTACTCACCAAACATTCCACATACATTCACAACTACTCACCCAACATTCCACACACATTCACAGCTACTCACCCAACATTCCACACATATTCACAACTACTCACCAAACATTCCACACACATTAACAACTACTCACCCAACATTCCACATACATTCACAACTACTCACCCAACATTAAACACATATTCACAACTACTCACCAAACATTCCACACACATTCACAACTCCTCATCAACATTCCACACACATTCACAACTACTCACCCAACATTCCACACACATTCACAACTACTCACCAAACATTCCACATACATTCACAACTACTCACCCAACATTCCACACACATTCACAGCTACTCACCCAACATTCCACACATATTCACAACTACTCACCAAACATTCCACACACATTCACAACTACTCACCAAACATTCCACATACATTCACAACTACTCACCCAACATTCCACACACATTCACAGCTACTCACCCAACATTCCACACATATTCACAACTACTCACCAAACATTCCACACACATTAACAACTACTCACCCAACATTCCACATACATTCACAACTACTCACCCAACATTCCACACATATTCACAACTACTCACCCAACATTCCACACATATTCCCAACTACTCACCAAACATTCCACACACATTCACAACTACTCACCAAACATTCCACGTACATTAACAACTACTCACCCAACATTCCACACACATTCACAACTACTCACCCAACATTCCACACATATTCACAACTACTCACCAAACATTCCACACACATTCACAACTCCTCATCAACATTCCACACACATTCACAACTACTCACCCAACATTCCACACACATTCACAACTACTCACCAAACATTCCACGTACATTAACAACTACTCACCCAACATTCCACACACATTCACAACTACTCACCCAACATTCCACACATATTCACAACTACTCACCAAACATTCCACACACATTCACAACTACTCACCCAACATTCCACATACATTCACAACTACTCACCCGACATTCCACGTACATTAACAACTACTCACCAAACATTCCACACACATTCACAACTCCTCATCAACATTCCACACACATTCACAACTACTCACCAAACATTCCACATACATTCACAACTACTCACCAAACATTCCACATACATTCACAACTACTCACCCAACATTCCACACACATTCACAGCTACTCACCCAACATTCCACACATATTCACAACTACTCACCAAACATTCCACACACATTAACAACTACTCACCCAACATTCCACATACATTCACAACTACTCACCCAACATTCCACACATATTCACAACTACTCACCCAACATTCCACACATATTCACAACTACTCACCAAACATTCCACACATATTCACAACTACTCACCAAACATTCCACGTACATTAACAACTACTCACCCAACATTCCACACACATTCACAACTACTCACCCAACATTCCACACATATTCACAACTACTCACCAAACATTCCACACACATTCACAACTCCTCATCAACATTCCACACACATTCACAACTACTCACCCAACATTCCACACACATTCACAACTACTCACCAAACATTCCACGTACATTAACAACTACTCACCCAACATTCCACACACATTCACAACTACTCACCCAACATTCCACACATATTCACAACTACTCACCAAACATTCCACACACATTCACAACTCCTCATCAACATTCCACACACATTCACAACTACTCACCCAACATTCCACACACATTCACAACTACTCACCAAACATTCCACGTACATTAACAACTACTCACCCAACATTCCACACACATTCACAACTACTCACCCAACATTCCACACATATTCACAACTACTCACCAAACATTCCACATACATTCACAACTACTCACCCAACATTCCACACACATTCACAACTACTCACCAAACATTCCACATACATTCACAACTTCTCACCCAACATTCCACACACATTCACAGCTACTCACCCAACATTCCACACACATTCACAACTACTCACCAAACATTCCACACACATTCACAACTCCTCACCCAACATTCCACACACATTCACAACTCCTCACCCAACATTCCACACACATTCACAACTACTCACCCAACATTCCACACACATTCACAACTCCTCACCAAACATTCCACACACATTAACAACTACTCACCAAACATTCCACACACATTCACAACTACTCACCCAACATTCCACACATATTCACAACTACTCACCAAACATTCCACACACATTCACAACTACTCACCCAACATTCCACACACATTCACAACTCCTCATCAACATTCCACACACATTCACAACTCCTCATCAACATTCCACACACATTCACAACTACTCACCCAACATTCAACACACATTCACAACTACTCACCAAACATTCCACATACATTCACAACTACTCACCCAACATTCCACACACATTCACAGCTACTCACCCAACATTCCACACATATTCACAACTACTCACCAAACATTCCACGTACATTAACAACTACTCACCCAACATTCCACACACATTCACAACTACTCACCCAACATTCCACACATATTCACAACTACTCACCAAACATTCCACACACATTCACAACTCCTCATCAACATTCCACACACATTCACAACTACTCACCCAACATTCCACACACATTCACAACTACTCACCAAACATTCCACGTACATTAACAACTACTCACCCAACATTCCACACACATTCACAACTACTCACCCAACATTCCACACATATTCACAACTACTCACCAAACATTCCACACACATTCACAACTACTCACCCAACATTCCACATACATTCACAACTACTCACCCAACATTCCACGTACATTCACAACTACTCACCAAACATTCCACACACATTCACAACTCCTCATCAACATTCCACACACATTCACAACTACTCACCAAACATTCCACATACATTCACAACTACTCACCAAACATTCCACATACATTCACAACTACTCAACAAACATTCCATATACATTCACAACTACTCACCCAACATTCCACACACATTCACAACTACTCACCAAACATTCCACATACATTCACAACTGCTCACCCAACATTCCACACACATTCACAGCTACTCACCCAACATTCCACACACATTCACAACTACTCACCAAACATTCCACACACATTCACAACTCCTCACCCAACATTCCACACACATTCACAACTCCTCACCCAACATTCCACACACATTCACAACTACTCACCCAACATTCCACACACATTCACAACTCCTCACCAAACATTCCGCACACATTAACAACTACTCACCAAACATTCCACACACATTCACAACTACTCACCCAACATTCCACACATATTCACAACTACTCACCAAACATTCCACACACATTCACAACTACTCACCCAACATTCCACATACATTCACAACTACTCACCCAACATTCCACGTACATTAACAACTACTCACCAAACATTCCACACACATTCACAACTCCTCATCAACATTCCACACACATTCACAACTACTCACCCAACATTCCACATACATTCACAACTACTCACCAAACATTCCACATACATTCACAACTACTCACCAAACATTCCACATACATTCACAACTACTCACCCAACATTCCACACACATTCACAACTACTCACCAAACATTCCACATACATTCACAACTGCTCACCCAACATTCCACACACATTCACAGCTACTCACCCAACATTCCACACACATTCACAACTACTCACCAAACATTCCACACACATTCACAACTACTCACCCAACATTCCACACATATTCACAACTACTCACCCAACATTCCACACACATTCACAGCTACTCACCCAACATTCCACACACATTCACAACTCCTCACCCAACATTCCACACACATTCACAACTACTCACCCAACATTCCACACACATTCACAACTCCTCACCAAACATTCCACACACATTCACAACTCCTCACCAAACATTCCACACACATTAACAACTACTCACCCAACATTCCACACACATTCACAACTACTCACCCAACATTCCACACACATTCACAACTACTCACCCAACATTCCACACACATTCACAACTACTCACTAAACATTCCACATACATTCACAACTACTCACCCAACATTCCACACACATTCACAGCTACTCACCCAACATTCCACACACATTCACAGCTACTCACCCAACATTCCACACACATTCACAACTCCTCACCCAACATTCCACACACATTCACAACTACTCACCCAACATTCCACACATATTCACAACTACTCACCCAACATTCCACAAACATTCACAACTACTCACCCAACATTCCACACATATTCACAACTCCTCACTCAACATTCCACACACATTCACAACTACTCACCCAACATTCCACACACATTCACAACTCCTCACCCAACATTCCACACACATTAACAACTACTCACCAAACATTCCACACACATTCACAACTCCTCACCAAACATGTCACACACATTCACAACTCCTCACCCAACATTCCACACACATTCACAACTACTCACCCAACATTCCACACACATTCACAACTCCTCACCCAACATTCCACACACATTAACAACTACTCACCAAACATTCCACACACATTCACAACTCCTCACCAAACATGTCACACACATTCACAACTCCTCACCCAACATTCCACACACATTCACAACTACTCACCCAACATTCCACACACATTCACAACTCCTCACCCAACATTCCACACACATTAACAACTACTCACCAAACATTCCACACACATTCACAACTCCTCACCAAACATGTCACACACATTCACAACTCCTCACCCAACATTCCACACACATTAACAACTACTCACCCAACATTCCACACACATTCGAACTACTCACCCAACATTCCACACACATTCACAACTACTCACCCAACATTCTACACACATTCACAACTCCTCACCCAACATTCCACACACATTCACAACTACTCACCAAACATTCCACACACATTCACAACTCCTCACCCAACATTCACAACTCCTCACCCAACATTCCACACACATTAACAACTACTCACCCAACATTCCACACACATTCACACTACTCACCAAACATTCCACACACATTCACAACTACTCACCCAACATTCCACAAACATTCACAACTACTCACCCAACATTCTACACACATTCACAACTCCTCACCCAACATTCCACACACATTAACAACTACTCACCAAACATTCCACACACATTCACAACTACTCACCAAACATTCCACACACATTCACAACTCCTCACCCAACATTCCACACACATTAACAACTACTCACCAAACATTCCACACACATTCACAACTACTCACCAAACATTCCACACACATTCACAACTACTCACCCAACATTCCACAAACATTCACAACTACTCACCCAACATTCTACACACATTCACAACTCCTCACCCAACATTCCACACACATTAACAACTACTCACCAAACATTCCACACACATTCACAACTCCTCATCAACATTCCACACACATTCACAACTACTCACCCAACATTCCACAAACATTCACAACTACTCACCCAACATTCCACACACATTCACAACTACTCACCCAACATTCCACACACATTCACAACTACTCACCCAACATTCCACACACATTCACAACTACTCACCCAACATTCCACATACATTCACAACTACTCACCCAACATTCCACACACATTCACAGCTACTCACCCAACATTCCACACATATTCACAACTACTCACCAAACATTCCACGTACATTAACAACTACTCACCCAACATTCCACACACATTCACAACTACTCACCCAACATTCCACACATATTCACAACTACTCACCAAACATTCCACACACATTCACAACTCCTCATCAACATTCCACACACATTCACAACTACTCACCCAACATTCGACACACATTCACAACTACTCACCCAACATTCCACACACATTCACACTACTCACCAAACATTCCACACACATTCACAACTACTCACCCAACATTCCACAAACATTCACAACTACTCACCCAACATTCTACACACATTCACAACTCCTCACCCAACATTCCACACACATTAACAACTACTCACCAAACATTCCACACACATTCACAACTACTCACCAAACATTCCACACACATTCACAACTCCTCACCCAACATTCCACACACATTAACAACTACTCACCAAACATTCCACACACATTCACAACTACTCACCAAACATTCCACACACATTCACAACTACTCACCCAACATTCCACAAACATTCACAACTACTCACCCAACATTCTACACACATTCACAACTCCTCACCCAACATTCCACACACATTAACAACTACTCACCAAACATTCCACACACATTCACAACTCCTCATCAACATTCCACACACATTCACAACTACTCACCCAACATTCCACAAACATTCACAACTACTCACCCAAAATTCCACACACATTCACAACTACTCACCCAACATTCCACACACATTCACAACTACTCACCCAACATTCCACACACATTCACAACTACTCACCCAACATTCCACATACATTCACAACTACTCACCCAACATTCCACACACATTCACAGCTACTCACCCAACATTCCACACATATTCACAACTACTCACCAAACATTCCACGTACATTAACAACTACTCACCCAACATTCCACACACATTCACAACTACTCACCCAACATTCCACACATATTCACAACTACTCACCAAACATTCCACACACATTCACAACTCCTCATCAACATTCCACACACATTCACAACTACTCACCCAACATTCGACACACATTCACAACTACTCACCCAACATTCCACGTACATTAACAACTACTCACCCAACATTCCACACACATTCACAACTACTCACCCAACATTCCACACATATTCACAACTACTCACCAAACATTCCACACACATTCACAACTACTCACCCAACATTCCACATACATTCACAACTACTCACCCAACATTCCACGTACATTAACAACTACTCACCAAACATTCCACACACATTCACAACTCCTCATCAACATTCCACACACATTCACAACTACTCACTAAACATTCCACATACATTCACAACTACTCACCAAACATTCCACATACATTCACAACTACTCACCAAACATTCCACTTACATTCACAACTACTCACCCAACATTCCACACACATTCACAACTACTCACCAAACATTCCACATACATTCACAACTGCTCACCCAACATTCCACACACATTCACAGCTACTCACCCAACATTCCACACACATTCACAGCTACTCACCCAACATTCCACACACATTCACACCTACTCACCAAACATTCCACATACATTCACAACTGCTCACCCAACATTCCACACACATTCACAGCTACTCACCCAACATTCCACACACATTCACAACTACTCACCAAACATTCCACACACATTCACAACTCCTCACCCAACATTCCACACACATTCACAACTCCTCACCCAACATTCCACACACATTCACAACTACTCACCCAACATTCCACACACATTCACAACTCCTCACCAAACATTCCACACACATTAACAACTACTCACCAAACATTCCACACACATTCACAACTACTCACCCAACATTCTACACATATTCACAACTACTCACCAAACATTCCACACACATTCACAACTACTCACCCAACATTCCACATACATTCACAACTACTCACCCAACATTCCACGTACATTAACAACTACTCACCAAACATTCCACACACATTCACAACTCCTCATCAACATTCCACACACATTCACAACTACTCACCAAACATTCCACATACATTCACAACTACTCACCAAACATTCCACATACATTCACAACTACTCACCAAACATTCCACATACATTCACAACTACTCACCCAACATTCCACACACATTCACAACTACTCACCAAACATTCCACATACATTCACAACTGCTCACCCAACATTCCACACACATTCACAGCTACTCACCCAACATTCCACACACATTCACAACTACTCACCAAACATTCCACACACATTCACAACTACTCACCCAACATTCCACACATATTCACAACTACTCACCCAACATTCCACACACATTCACAGCTACTCACCCAACATTCCACACACATTCACAACTCCTCACCCAACATTCCACACACATTAACAACTACTCACCCAACATTCCACACACATTCACAACTCCTCACCAAACATTCCACACACATTCACAACTCCTCACCAAACATTCCACACACATTCACAACTACTCACCCAACATTCCACACACATTCACAACTACTCACCCAACATTCCACACACAATCACAACTACTCACCCAACATTCCACATACATTCACAACTACTCACCCAACATTCCACACACATTCACAGCTACTCACCCAACATTCCACACACATTCACAGCTACTCACCCAACATTCCACACACATTCACAACTCCTCACCCAACATTCCACACACATTCACAACTACTCACCCAACATTCCACACATATTCACAACTAGTCACCCAACATTCCACAAACATTCACAACTACTCACCCAACATTCCACACATATTCACAACTCCTCACTCAACATTCCACACACATTCACAACTACTCACCCAACATTCCACACACATTCACAACTCCTCACCCAACATTCCACACACATTAACAACTACTCACCAAACATTCCACACACATTCACAACTCCTCACCAAACATGTCACACACATTCACAACTCCTCACCCAACATTCCACACACATTCACAACTACTCACCCAACATTCCACACACATTCACAACTCCTCACCCAACATTCCACACACATTAACAACTACTCACCAAACATTCCACACACATTCACAACTCCTCACCAAACATGTCACACACATTCACAACTCCTCACCCAACATTCCACACACATTAACAACTACTCACCCAACATTCCACACACATTCAAACTACTCACCCAACATTCCACACACATTCACAACTACTCACCCAACATTCTACACACATTCACAACTCCTCACCCAACATTCCACACACATTCACAACTACTCACCAAACATTCCACACACATTCACAACTCCTCACCCAACATTCACAACTCCTCACCCAACATTCCACACACATTAACAACTACTCACCCAACATTCCACACACATTCACACTACTCACCAAACATTCCACACACATTCACAACTACTCACCCAACATTCCACAAACATTCACAACTACTCACCCAACATTCTACACACATTCACAACTCCTCACCCAACATTCCACACACATTAACAACTACTCACCAAACATTCCACACACATTCACAACTACTCACCCAACATTCCACACACATTCACAACTCCTCACCCAACATTCCACACACATTAACAACTACTCACCAAACATTCCACACACATTCACAACTACTCACCAAACATTCCACACACATTCACAACTACTCACCCAACATTCCACAAACATTCACAACTACTCACCCAACATTCTACACACATTCACAACTCCTCACCCAACATTCCACACACATTAACAACTACTCACCAAACATTCCACACACATTCACAACTCCTCATCAACATTCCACACACATTCACAACTACTCACCCAACATTCCACAAACATTCACAACTACTCACCCAACATTCCACACACATTCACAACTACTCACCCAACATTCCACACACATTCACAACTACTCACCCAACATTCCACACATATTTACAACTACTCACCCAACATTCCACACACATTCACACTACTCACCAAACATTCCACACACATTCACAACTACTCACCAAACATTCCACATACATTCACAACTACTCACCAAACATTCCACACATATTCACAGCTACTCACCCAACATTCCACACACATTCACAACTACTCACCCAACATTCCACACACATTAACAACTACTCACCCAACATTCTACACACATTCACAGCTACTCACCCAACATGCCACACACATTCACAACTACTCACCAAACATTCCACAGACATTCACAACTACTCACCCAACATTCCACACACATTCACAACTCCTCACCCAACATTCCACACATATTTACAACTACTCACCCAACATTCCACACACATTCACACTACTCACCAAACATTCCACACACATTCACAACTACTCACCAAACATTCCACATACATTCACAATTACTCACCAAACATTCCACACATATTCACAGCTACTCACCCAACATTCCACACACATTCACAACTACTCACCAAACATTCTACACACATTCACAACTACTCACCCAACATTCCACACATATTCACAGCTACTCACCAAACATTCCACACACATTAACAACTACTCATCCAACATTCCACACACATTCACAACTACTCACCAAACATTCCACACATATTTACAACTACTCACCCAACATTCCACACACATTCACAACTACTCACCCAACATTCCACACACATTCACAACTACTCACCAAACATTCCACACACATTCACAACTCCTCACCCAACATTCCACACACATTAACAACTACTCACCCAACATTCAACACACATTCACAACTACTCACCTAACATTCCACACTCATTCACAACTACTCACCAAACATTCCACACATATTTACAACTACTCACCCAACATTCCACACACATTCACAACTACTCACCCAACATTCCACACACATTCACAACTACTCACCAAACATTCCACACACATTCACAACTACTCACCCAACATTCCACACACATTAACAACTACTCACCCAACATTCCACACACATTCACAACTACTCACCCAACATTCCACACACATTCACAGCTACTCACCATACATTCCACACACATTCACAACTACTCACCTAACATTCCACACACATTCACAACTCCTCACCCAACATTCCACACACATTCACAACTACTCACCAAACATTCCACACATATTTACACCTCCACCAACATACAATTGTAATAAACTGACTGACTCTCTCTACAATATTATAGGTCCTTTTTGGCCTTTATGAAATGTATTGCAATTATAAAAAACATCATTTCCACTAAGAATACCAAAAATGGTAAACACATCTTTTTTGGATAACGCTATGCATTCATGTATGATTATTTATCTTTAATAATTCATTTTCAATCAATCATTATGCAAAATTTATAGGGAAGAGGCCTGTAGTATATTTATCAACTTTAATATGGCCTATTTGTACAAATCATGAATCAAAAGTTAATATAGATTATCATCTGGTCAGATAAGTCATAACATATAACACATTTCCAAATATCATTTTTATAATGATTAATGCACCTATAGCCATACATATTTACATGTTTGTACTTTATATCATGTCGCATCCTTTCCTTTCAAAGTGTCAATATTTCAAAATGTTTTTAGAACTTATTCAACTTTTTGTAATATAAACTTGTGAAAATATAGTTTTACATTTCAGATCCTGTTGAAGACTGTTGCTTTACCTGTCAACAGAATGGGAGGACAACACAGGCAACATCTGGTTGTGAAGATTGCGACATCAAGTTCTGCAAAGCCTGTACTAAAAAGCATTTAGAAGCTCCTTACGGGAAAGATCACGTGATTTCATCTCTCGTAGCTGCGTCAACTCAAAAACTGAGGAAACGGAAAGTCATGTGCCCAGAGCACAACTGTTTGGTTGAGTTTTGTTGCAAGATTTGTCAGAAAGCTGTTTGTAACAAATGCTGTATCGTCTACCACAGGAAATGTAACTCTGTTGTCACCCTCGATTCAATGATTCCTGAAATGAAACAAGTACTGCAGCAGAACTACGATGATATAGAGTTGCATAAAAAACAAATAGGAAACACTTTGAAGAGTAAGAGATCCAAAGTGGAGGAAATCACACCACACAAATCTTCTCTGCAGTCAGAGATCAGAAGAGTCAGTCAGCAGGCCGTGAATCTGATCAGAAGAAAGGAGAAGAAACTCCTGGATGAACTGGAAACACTCACTGAGAAGCAGACTGGAGAACTGAGAAGTCAGATAAAATCTGGAGAAGTTGACCTACAAACTTATCAACAATACACAGAATTTATCAAACAAGTCCTGCAATCAGACAGCGCCATGGATATATACCATATGTACACGCTGTGTCAGTCAGGGGAGATAACTGCTGAGATACAGAGAAATGAACAACAAGGAGACAGAACAAGAAAGATTGAGTTAAAAAAGTTAGATGTGAATCAACTTGACAAGAATTTACAACTTGGTCATTTGAGGTTGAGGGAAGAGTCCAAGTATGAAGTTGGACCAATCCCAAAACGCCGATCTAAAACCTCATCAACACTCAGAAGTGAAACAAGACCTCATCTACAGGCTACACCAAAACTTCTGTCTACGGTCATTTTTAAATCAAAGGATGATAACAATGTCCCAGATTTCCTTGACATTGAAGTTCTGAATATTGGTGGTACAGAAACACTGGTTGTGGTCGATTATAACAATTCAAACGTTAAGTCCTGTTACACAAGAAGTGGTAAACCTTATTGCACTTCTGTTATATTAGAAGAAGGTCCTTTTTCATTAACAAAGATAAGCCAGGACAGAGTAGCTGTATCATACTACTCACACAACAGTATAGAACTAATAAAGCTGACTCCTGACCCGGTCCTGATCTCCACAATCAAAACAAAGAAGACGTACACATGTCTGACTGCTCTCAGTGACACGACTCTAGCTGCAGGTAGTGTAGATACTCTCAGTATTGACGTCCTGGATGTGTCTGGGAGAGTCCTGAGATCTGTGACCACACCCAGCACTGGTCAGCAGCTGATACATGAACCATGGTACATGAGTACAACACGTCAGGGTCACATTGTAGTGTCAGATAGAGGGTCAGGTTATGTCTACTGTGTAACACAACAAGGGGAGATGATCTACAAGTACCAGCGGACAGAAAGATTAGGGACAGGTGGTGTAACAACTACAGATACTGGTTCTGTTATCGTGGCTGATAACCGGGGCAACAAGATCGTCCAGCTGTCAGAGACAGGGCAGTATGTGAGAGATCTGCTGACTGGACAAGACGGGAAACCACAGGGAATATGTGTACACGAGAACAAACTGTATGTTACAGAAGGCGAAAGCAGAAATGTCAAGATTTTTCAGTTGTGAGCCTGAACTAGAACGGGTTCAGTTGAGGCAGATATGAATTCACAGACAAGCAAATGTTTTGTGTGAATGGCAATTTATGAAAAAGGAAATGAACTATATTTATGTAACATCCTTCTGTGACAATTTCAACGCTTTTCACACTCGTAATGTCATATCTAGTATTATTTGTACATGTTTGATAAGTATATTGTAACATTGATCTTATGAAATTGATGTAGAGTGTGTTTTATTAATCGTATTTTGTTTTTATAAGTATTGCAAGTCGATATTGATAATTTTCGGTTCAAATAGCCTCAGTGGTGAAGATACTCCTTCAGATTAGCCGAATATGTTTCTGATCTTGTTTTGAATGAAAATCTAAATTAGAAAAATGAAATCCTGCCATGCTACTTCAAGGACCCATTAACCAAAATCTGTGTCATTGTCTGCAATTCATAAATTAAAAAAGTATCTTTGACTGGTTCGCGCACGCAGGTCGAGGTTCATTGTATGGTTTTGAATAAATGAACACAACTTGATTAATCATGTCACCAATGTACAGAACTGTAAATAGTTTTAGTTTTACAATATAAATAAAACCGTTCCCTCCCCTATGTTTCGTGATTTGTAATGTTATTAATCGTCTTGCTGAATAATCAGTGTAACATATTTTCAAAAAGTATTCATTCACCAGATACCTTATATGTGCATAAAAAACAGTCCCAAACAAAGAGTGCAATTTAAAGATGATACTCTGTCGCCAACATGCCATATTTGCTAAATGTTGAGTTCTAGCAGTGGCTGATCTAGATATTTGAGGGAGTTCACCTACTGAAAGGAGGTTAATTTTTAAAGGCTAACTTAGAACTATTCTTAAGGGGTTCGAATCCTTGGTACAACCCCCTCCCCTAACTAGATCAGCCACTAAAACCATCGTTATATGATTATTTTTAATCAAAACAATTTGTGAAATGTGACGTGCGTCGTTACGAAACACTTACTAGGTGACAGACAGTTGTGTTACAACTTTAACTTATACAGCATTTAGGTATTACATTTAAAAGTCAATTTCCACCTATATATATCAGAGTTTTATCAAGGGTTGGTTTGGTTTGGTGAAACATTTCACACATTGGTATTCTAATGTGATTTATTGATCAAAGTCGTTTTCACATGTTCAAGATGTCAGATTAGTTTCTTATTTTTAATAAATCTCTCAATATGTCAATCAGGTTTTGCTTGTGTTGCAAATGAATGGACTGGTTGAAGCGTACATAAAATCATAATGAAATCCACACATTCACCTCTCCATGCTGTGTACAGACTCGAAGGATTATTGTCCCACAATGTCCCAAACATAACAAAGGCAGAGTCTTGGATAAACAGAGCACGTTACGAATCAGCTTTATTGTGAGACTTGCGTGATCTGGTGTGCACTAAAGTAGCCTACTGCCGGAAATGAAAGAAAAAATGCTTTTAACATTTGTATAAAGAGAACATTAAGTAATAAATACCCATCTGTCCGTAAACTACCTTATATTTATACAAACAAATTCTAGGTTATTTACATAAAAATCTGTGAATTTTGATCAGACAACTCTAACGTAAACAGCATTTAGGTGTTGCAATTTAATATGAAAACAGTGTGGTTTGGTTAGTTTAATTAATCAGATTTTGTTTCAAGATCGAAATAGGATGGACATGTTAACGATATTTATATTTATATATTATAGCAGAAATAACAGCAACAGTATTACATAGTACTATATCAATATACAACTACAAGTCCGTTTCAAGCAGAGTGCAATTCTAGTGGTGGCTTGGTGTTATTTTCGGCGACTTTTCTTGTATTGAAAATGTTATTTATATCGTTTGAGGGACGAATGAGATTGAAATTACTTTCTCCTAGCGTAGGGGAATACAACAAAGGGATGTAATCCAGTTGTAGGTGGCGCTTAATAAGAGTATATAAAGTGTTAGATATTTGAATGTTCATTCTCGCTTGTTGTGCACCACGTATACATTGCGACATGGAAAGTTCCGACAGACCCAGTGATTCTATTACCGAGAAACTCGACACCACCTTACAGCGTATGGAATCTGCTCAGACGGATTTAGAGAACACAATTGACTCTAGAATCAAGGCAAGTCATGAGGGTGTGCAAGAGAAGTTTGCAAAAACTTCAAATGAGATACAGAAACTTAAAGCTGAAAAAGAGTTGACCTGGTCTAGGGAAGGCAATCGGATTCAACACACCTTCAATGCAGAGACTCTAGAAGCTTTACATCAGATCGAATTTGGCGCAAACTATCAAAAGATTGATTATATTAAAGAAGTAGTTCAGAACGAGATTGCGAGATTAGAACATCATAATAAGTTGATACGAATAGCCGACTCGTCTGAGGCAGGCTGGGAGACTGTACGTCACTACGTGTCACGTGACCTTGCCGCGGACTCCGACGATGACAGGCGCATCACCCGTGCTGAGAATAAAGCCATTAAGAAGATCAAGACAAAGTCGCAGCGAACTTCACGTGGATCTCCGTACAGCTCGACTTCACGACCTGCATCCAGCACGCAGTCCGTTCAGTCAGCTGGGAGTGCGTTGCATACTCCTGCTGTGTCTACTGGGAGTCCGCTTTTTCGTGGCCGAGGTCAGAGGTCGGGATCATGTTTCCACTGCGGCGACCCCGCTCACTGGCGTAGGAATTGTCCCTTCTACGTCAGGAAGCCTGCCACGTCGGACAGACAGATTTCAATCTGAGCAGGAAGGATCCACGGATACGAAAGTTATGTATACCAGTTCTAATGACTCTCTTAAGATCCCATCAGATAATCTTGCGTTAACAACAGATTATTATGAGTACGAGCAGGGTCAGGCTGAGATTATGGTTAAAGGTAGATTGAAAGAGAATGTGTCGTTTTGGAAATGCATCAATGCAACTGAATTTGTCATTGACATCATTGAAAATGGTTACAAAATACCTTTTTATTCATCCCCCCAGATAATGGACAGACGAAATAACAGATCGGCCCTCGTAATGCGGACTTCGTTGAACGTGCTATTTATGAATTGCTTCACAAGGGTCTCGTTGTTGCGTGTAAGAAGAAACCTACGGTTGTTAGTCCCTTAACAGTTGCGACTCAGACGTCGGGAAAGAAAAGGCTCATTTTAGATCTATCATTATTGAATAGGCATATATGGAAATACTCTGTGAAGTATGAAGATTGGTGTACAGCGCTCATGTATATAAACAAAAATGACTGGTTAGTGAAATTTGATATCCATTCAGCTTATCATCATATTGATATTTTTGAGCCTCATACGGATTTTCTAGGATTTTCCTGGGGCGTTGGTGAGGAGAGAGTTTTTTACAAGTTTGTAGTTATGCCATTTGGTCTCACAACTGCCCCGTACGTGTTTACTAAAGTTACACGTCAACTGGTTAAGTACTGGCGTTTTCAGGCTTACAAATGCGTGACTTTCCTCGATGATGGTATAATGTCGGGCGATAGTCTGAGTAATGCAAGAAGCATCGGACTTGCAATCAAGAGTGATTTGATTAAATCTGGTTTTGTACCAAAGGTTGAAAAGTCTCTGTGGGAGCCAAGCCAGGTTGTAGAGTGGCTCGGTCTGATCATTGATACAAGAGTAATGATGTTGTCTATTCCTATACGTAGGCTAGACAAGTTGTCGTCGTCTATTCAAAATTTGCTAGATTGCACAGGTAAAGTTCCAGTTAGATCAGTTGCTTCAGTCGTTGGCCAGATCATCTCGATGAAGATTGTAGCGGGTTCAGTATGTCAATTGATCACAAGATCGTTGAGTATTCAGACTTTAGAGGTCTTCTCCTGGAATGATTACATTATCCTTTCTCCTGAAAGTATTGATCAACTGATGTTTTGAAAAAATAATCTGCATGAGCACAAGGACTGTATGCTGATAGAACAATCTGTGGTCTCCAGAGTTGTGTATAGTGATGCCAGTTCTAGTGGGTATGGCGGATATTGTGTTCAGGTCGGTCAAAGTGAGATTAATGGACATTGGTCTGCTGAGGATGCAAGTAAAAGTTCAACGTGGAGAGAGTTAATGGCGGTAAGAATTGTTCTACAAAGTTTGTGTGGAGAACTAAACTGTCAGCGTGTGAAATGGTTTACTGACAACACTAACGTTGAGTCTATAGTTTCCAAAGGCAGTATGTAACCAGATTTACAGGCTATTGCAAGATCCATTTTCGATGTCTGCTTATCTCACTCTGTGCATTTAGAGATGCAGTGGGTTCCTCGATCTCTTAACGAGAGAGCTGACTTTTTAAGTAAAATAACTGATCACGATGATTGGGGAATTTCTGAATGTATCTTCAAGAATCTAGAAGAGATGTGGGGTAAATATGATGTCGACAGATTTGCTTCTCATTACAACGCAAAAGTGTCAACGTTTTGTTCAAGATTCTGGGATCAAGGATGTGTTGCGATAGATGCGTTCACTGAACATTGGGGTGATACAAACAACTGGATTGTGCCACCTGTGTATCTTGTGTATAGAGTGCTAGCTCATATGAAGGTATGCAAAGCAAGGGGAACTTTAATTGTACCTGCATGGCATTCAGCCAGTTACTGGCCACTATTGTGCCCGAGAGGTGTATTTATTCCAGAAGTACTTGATTTTGTGTATCTACCAAGAGATAAGGAAGCTTATGTACCCAGCCGTGTATCGGGAGGAATGTTTGGTGAGAGGGACTTATCTTTTGACATGCTCGCTATTAAAATGAAGTGCTGATGTTTTCATTCTCTTTACAGAGGTCTTTGAGATTGCATACGCCAGAGATATTCATGACCTTTCAGGCCCAGCCAGAGATTTGGTTAGTACTATTCCAGAACTATTACAATTCGCACGAGCTGACTCAACAAATAAGAAATATGATTACGGAATACAGAGGTGGTTGAAATGGGCTAAAAGTAATGATATGCCTACAAGTTTTCCTATGAAACCTTTACATTGTGCTATTTACCTAGTTTCTGTGATGCAACTAAGCAATTCCTTCTCGTCAGTACAAACAGCCTTTTATAGCATTCGTCATGCTCATACGATTAAAGGCTTGTCCAGTCCTACTGAGAATTGTTTAGTTAAAAATGTATTGGAGGCTGCTAAACGCAAACTAGCTAAACCAGTGTGTAAGAAAGAACCTATTTCTATTGAAATTTTGGAAAGATTGGTTGATTCTCGTTCTGCTTCAAATTGTTTGAAAGAGGTTCGCATTGTGACAATGTGTCTCCTCGCATATGCAGGTTTTCTGCGATCTGCAGAGTTGTTGAACTTGAGACGTTCTGATGTTATGTTATATGAAGCTTATATGATGATTTTCATAGAAAAATCAAAGACAGATATGTATAGGGATGGTGCGTGGCTGCTGATAAGTAGGACTGGTTCGAAGATGTGTCCAGTCATGTGGTTGGAAAATCATCTGGCGCTGTCGCAGTTCCCTGAGGAATCACAAGAGTATTTGTACAGGGGCATTTCGAAATGCCGATATGGGTTTGTTTTGAGAAGGGAAAATAAGCCTATGACCTATTCTCGTTTGAGAGAGCTGTTTATTGAAACGTTTTTACCTTTTGTTTCTGATATTAAGCAATATGGTTTGCATAGTTTGCGTGCTGGTGGTGCCTCAGCGGCTGCTAATGGTGGTATCCCTGACAGGATGTTCAAGAGGCATGGTAGATGGAAGAGCGAAAATGCTAAGGATGGATACCCCAAAGATTCTGTAGAAAGGCGTTTGCAAGTGTCTCAGTCACTTGGTCTCTAATTTTTGCCCGTTCTTTGAGTCTCGCGGTGGTGCACAGCATAGCTATTCCAATGTGTGTTATGTTATTTGTTGTATGTGTATTGTACATGGCTAGGAGAAATGTTATTTATATCGTTTGAGGGACGAATGAGATTGAAATTACTTTCTCCTAGCTTAGGGGAATACAACAAAGGGATGTAATCCAGTTGTAGGTGGCGCTTAAAAAGAGTATATAAGGTGTAAGATATTTGAATGTTCATTCTCGCTTGTTGTGCACCACGTATACATTGCGACATGGAAAGTTTGGCATTATTGTTTTGTAATATTTGGTATTCTATATGTTCCAGATACATGTGTGGCTTGTCGCCGTCTGTTG
This sequence comes from Steromphala cineraria, assembly GCA_916613615.1. Lineage (NCBI taxonomy): Eukaryota > Metazoa > Mollusca > Gastropoda > Trochida > Trochidae > Steromphala > Steromphala cineraria. The sequence continues at coordinate 47,581,873 of OU744726.1, forward strand.
GGGTGTTTCGTCGCCTCTTGAGGCTTGTCGCCGTCGATGCAGGCTTGTCGCCGTCGATGCAGGCTTGTCGCCGTCCATGCAGGCTTGTCGCCGTCCTTGCAGGCTTGTCGCCGTCCTTGCAGGCTTGTCGCCGTTTGTTGGGGTCAGTCTCAGCAACTCTAAGCTAATCGCCACTAGAGGCTTGTCGCCCTTTTCATGTACATATGTTACACTACCCTATTTACTTATTTCGCAATAAACGCGGTGGTGCACAGCATAGCTATTCCAATGTGTGTTATGTTATTTGTTGTATGTGTATTGTACATGGCTAGGAGAACTCAGGGGTCGTTCAGTGGCTAGTGTATAGTAAGAGTTTACTTGGCTTGTCATCAAGGTGATTATATGTGTTAGGATATAAATTCAACTGGGCTCTTCAGTCATGTACCTCTCCTATATCAAGTTACGGTATAGTATTTTCTCTGTTAATAAATTCATTTGAATGAACTTGTTGTTACAGAATCCCTCCGCGATTTTCATGAAATATTGAAATGGTTTTTTTGGGGCTGAGTTACAAATTAACAGATTGAAGATTTGTTTGGTGGACGTGAAGGATGCCCGGGCTGTGTTCGTTTTGTCTTACAATAGTTATAATAATAATAATTATAATAATTAAAAATAATAATAATAATAATAATAATAATAATAATAATAATATCACTTTATTGTCCTAAGTACTAGTACATGGGAAAGAAATCCTTATTGTGCCTTTGGCACCCGGCAGCCACAGTGCAGCGCCAGTTAATGCGTTGTTCTGCCTTTACAATGCTGAGTGTCAAGCAAGACAGCAACAACTACCACCTTTGAACGTCTTTTGGTATGATGCGACCGGAAATCGAACCCCGATCTCCCGAGTGACGAGCGGACACTCTACCACTGAGCTACGTCCCCGGTAGTGTAATCGTGTATGCTCAAATGAGTGTCGCACTTAATTGTCTCGATGCAAACAATTCGCCGACAAAATGGATCGAAAATCTACAGTTTATCAATCAACTTCTAACAACATATGGGCTTCGAAAACACATTTAACTCATGTGTTCCCTATACCAGGAACCTCATATCAGCGTACTGCAAATGTGTTAAAATAGTCCTTTATTAGTAAGCATGTCTTGGGAATTGTTAAGAAATAACATCAAATTGTGAGAAAGTATGTTACCGTCCCAGGAATAATATACATTCCTGCTCTCACATAAAGTTTTGAAATGTCGGCGTGCGTAGAACCAGTCTCTACTTAACCAGTTCAGGCAATCATCTTTCGTATGCACAATAATGAAACAAACAGGTTATTCCTGCAACAAAGTATATTTACTACACATGTTGAAGTTTATGCAATATTTATGTCAAGGGACCTAAAAGTCTCAACAGCTCAAATCTGTGTTTTTTGTGTGATATATTTTACAAGGATGTAGGGCTATCTTTCTCCGCCTTTGAAATATCATGGCCTGTCCAAAAGGTGGCACCTATTATTCAACCCATATGATCCTTTAATTTACGAAGCAGTTATTGTTACCAGGTGCACATTATTATCATTTTTACTACAAGGGTGTGGGGCTATTTTTCTCTTCAATCGCCATTGCAAGCACGAGGTCAGATTACGTCGGAAGGTGTGACTTAATACTAAAATAAAGAAGAAATTCATTGGAAATGAGAGAAATATCAGGAAATTGCTGATAAGAAGAAGTCGCCCCATAATATCAGTGTCAACTATAAGTTTCTGTGAGTAATACTGGAGGAAGTTTAGAATCAACAGAACGTCGACAAGAAGCTCAAACACACATGTAACAGACGTGATCAACAAAAGCATCACTGAGATCCGTATTGTCCGGCGTGTTTCGGCCATCTCGGAAACACGGTGACCAATGATAAGTGTCCGTCTTAGACGATAGCTTCTGTAGGTGACCCTACACAGCAGCAGGTTGCAGACTATCAGAACGAGGCAGGGCATGACCTGGGCAAAGGTCAGCCTGACCCAGGTGTAGACATAGCTGAAGTACTTCACATCGTGGATGACGACAGTCTCCTGGTAGCATGTCTGAACAAGACTGAGTCCTTGTGATGTAAAGGGCTTCTTATCAAGGACTGTTATTGGCTTAAGGACAGTGAACAGCTCGAAGCTGTGACATAGTAATGAAAATATTATAATGATGGTCATTGCAACACTCACGCCCTTATATCCACAGGTCCATGTTTGACACTTAATTTGGGACACGCCGCAATGACGGTTGAAAGCTAACAGTGCCGTCAGCCATAACGAAATCGTATGGAATACCTTTGGGATGAAGCTAGCGATATAGAAGTTCATGATACACCAACCCATGCTTGGGAATGATTGATATCCGCTGTAGGTGTATACATACATGTAAAACGGTAGTGGGAATAGACCAGTGACAGTATCACATATTGCTATGGAAACGAGAATCAGATTCGTGGGCGACCTTGACCTTCGTCGCGTAAGAACGATAACTATGACGGTGTTCAGTATTAAGGTGAATATGTTGACGACAGGAGATGCATAACCCATCAATGGTACAGCAAGATCCAAAGGCGCCTGTTGCTCTGGATCCGGGATCCTTGCAGAGTACCTTCTTGTTCTGTCCACAACCGTCACCAGTCTAACACACATATCATGTACATATGAAGAGTTAGCTGTCCCTTCTGAAACCTCCTGTCTACAGTATGTGTACAAGCTTGGATCCATGATGGATTTATTGGTCTCACATCAGCCCTATCTTTGCACACAATTCAGATTTAAAACTGTTGCATCTTAATCCTTAGCATGTAGTTCAAGTTTGAGATAAATTTTGGTTCATTGTCATGTTTCAGGACTCTCTGAATTAAAATGGTGAAGTATTCGATCATCCTCCTTCCCACACATTCTGAAGAAACCTGAAAGTATGAAAGACATTTTTGTATTTGTATTTTGTATTTTGATGACAAGGGTTTTGGGGGAAAAATCGTAAAGGTAACACAGAGAACTATCATTGCAATTTATTTCAATAATACATCAAATATCAACAAAAATAAAGGCTAGGCATATCATTAGATGTGTATTTTTTTAAAATTTTCATTAAAAGTTTAGCAAAAGTACATACGATAATGTATTTGCCTACCATTGCTGTCACATATAATATATAAAAGCAAAATACTGAGAACTATACGTTTGCGTGTAACTTCAAGACATGGCATGCCGTGCTAAAAGAAGGATTTTGATAATTAAAAATAAAGATAAAAGTAATGTTATTAATCGACAAGTGACAAGCCTCAGTGCATATGTACCATGCAATGTAGGAATGATCACAATCTGCAGTTAGATCGAACAATCCAGGAATATCATTTATTGCAAGATTGTTTAAACAATCTGCCGATTGTGATATACCCGAGATGGTTCGTAACACATACAGATTAAATGTTTTTACCATTCCTTACTTATGTCTAATTTCTCATCATATTTGAATATCAAATACTGAGACACAATGGCCGTCACATTGACATCAATTGGATTCCGTATAAAACTGTTTCATAAACAAATTTTATGACCTATTCTCTACCTGTGAGAACCACGCCTGTTAAATATACGGAATACATATGTAAAAAGCAAAAATTATCCTTAAATAGCGAGTAATATTATTTTCATCAATGATTAAATTTGACACGATAATGAAATTAGCCATCATCCAATACTTAAAGTTGTTGTGTTTATTTTTCGACATTCAAATTTTACCAGCATATTCATGAAGTAAAGTTGTTATAAAAATGAGTTTATGAATGCGTCTTATATTCTTTTCCAACAAGGCAGATCAAGTCATGAAATGTTGATACAGCCTCTGTTCTATTACGAAGAAATCCATGGGTTCCGGCAGTTTCCCCTAGCGGAAAAAAATTGCACCACAATCCAGTTGAATGTCTTTATCAAATGACAACGCTTTTCGCATGGAAAAGGTGGTTCATATCACAATGCTTTTGCCATGATTCAGTAGCAAAAATGGTGATGTTAGAACAGCGTCGCTGATTTCACAACTAACTTTGATTACCTCCAATCATCTCCCACTCAGCCCACAAACCCGGCGTAATAGAACAGAGGCTGTATCAACATTTCATGACTTGAGATACCTCTGTGGGAAGAGAATGTGCGTCTTAGTATGCCTATCATTAGAAAGGTTTTTCAATAGCTACATTTTTAAAAAGTTTATGTTCAAAGATTGATTTAAGTCTCTTAAAAGGCGTGCATATGACAAAAACTGTTGGTTTTTGAAAACATGACCTAAACACAATTTATTACGTTAGTCATGAAAACAAAAACATAATCATAACTTATAAGTATAAAACAGATAAAGTGTTTATTCATATTAGCAAATTTGCATGTTCGTAACTATTTGCTAATGTGCAAAAGCTCGTCATATAAACAAGTCAATTTGATATCATTAATCGAGATAAGAAATTTCTTGAATCCAAATCATTAATTCATAAGAAATCGATAACACAAAGTATTTTTTCACTTGCTTATAAATGGTTTAAACCTCAAATAATATATTGTTCGAAAACTCTGGCATCTATAACAGTTTAATTTGCACTTTCAGTTATGAGCCAATATGTTTAAACTAAGTAAAGAAACTCGAGTAAAAATTCACACAATGGAAGTGTAAATATCGAATAGTGTTGAAGTGAAAAAAAATTGCATAACCAATTTTCATAGATTTTGAATCATTTGAACAATATAAAACAAGACAAATGCACTCACCTCTCCTCCACTTATTCTCGACATATATTTAGACAACATTTGTGAAGTAAAGAAACTCGAGTAAAAATTTACACAATTGAAGTGTAAATATCGAATCAGTGGAGAATTAAAAAGTAAAATTAAATAACTCTTATCATTTTAACAATATTAAAGAGAATTCACTCACCTCTCCTCCACGCATTCTCGACAGGACAAGAATCAAGCAGAATTCTCATAGTTTCCGGTTTCTTCTGTCATCACTCAAAGTCTCCTTCCGTGTTCACCGTGTTTGTCCATCCATCAACAAACATGGAAATGTGTTACTCTCCCATAACTTCCATTAACAGTAATGCCCGGGTCATGCTACAAACCTGTTTACAATGCTAATGAACATGGGAACCTCTTTATGCATGTAAATAAAATTTGGATCATATCTCAATGTCAATTTAAAACAATATTTCCAAACTAAAAAGTATGTTTTCGGCGAGGGGCTAGGAATATATTTTGTATTTTGTACAGTTGATTAATATTAAATTTCTTCTTTTCTTTCAATTGTTGTATTCAACGTTTTCAGAAAATAAATTTTCAATTTAATCGGACGACACCTTGTTTTAACCAGAACTGAAACCAGGGATGGGATCATAGGTGATGTAGGAATGGCATCATAGGTGATGTAGGGATGGAATCATAGGTGATGCAGGGATGGGATCATAGGTGATGTAGGGATGGGATCATAGGTGATGTAGGGATGGGATCATAGGTGATGCAGGGATGGGATCATAGGTGATGTAGGGATGGGATCATAGGTGATGCAGGGATGGGATCATAGGTAATGCAGGGATGGGATCATAGGTGATGCAGGGATGGGATCATAGGTGATGTAGGGATGGGATCATAGGTGATGCAGGGATGGGATCATAGGTGATGTAGGGATGGGATCATAGGTGATGTAGGGATGGGATCATAGGTGATGCAGGGATGGGATCATAGGTAATGTAGGGATGGGATCATAGGTGATGTAGGAATGGGATCATAGGTGATGTAGGGATGGGGTCATAGGTGATGTAGGGATGGGATCATAGGTGATGTAGGGATGGGATAATAGGTGATGTAGGGATGGGGTCATAGGTGATGTAGGATTGGCATCATAGGTGATGTAGGGATGGGATCATAGGTGATGTAGGGATGGGGTCATAGGTGATGTAGGGATGGGATCATAGGTGATGTAGGGATGGGGTCATAGGTAATGTAGGAATGGGATCACAGGTGATGTAGGGATGGCATCATAGGTGATGTAGGGATGGCATCATAGGTGATGTAGGGATGGGGTCATAGGTGATGTAGGAATGGCATCATAGGTGATGTAGGGATGGGATCATAGATGATGTAGGGATGGCATCATAGGTGATGTAGGAATGGAATCATAGGTGATGTAGGGATGGGGTCATAGGTGATGTAGGGATGGGGTCATAGGTGATGTAGGAATGGCATCATAGGTGATGTAGAGATGGCATCATAGGTGATGTAGGGATGGGGTCATAGGTGATGTAGGAATGGCATCATAGGTGATGTAGGGATGGCATCATAGGTGATGTAGGGATGGCATCATAGGTGATGTAGGGATGGGGTCATAGGTGATGTAGGAATGGCATCATAGGTGATGTAGGGATGGGATCATAGGTGATGTAGGGATGGGGTCATAGGTAATGTAGAGATGGGATAATAGGTGATGTAGTGATGGGATGGGAAGTTATGTGATGTAGGGGGGAGGGAGTAGGGTGATGTCATGGCTGAGTAATTTAATAGACCATTGCGACCCGTGTATTTCTTTGAATACACCATAGGAGCACTTTGTCTTTCTTTGTCGGTGGTTATAAGGTTATTTTTGAATGTACGACGTCCATGTCCGACGCTTGATGGACTGAGTGCAATGTGTATGAAGTACCTTGCCAAAGGTTTGAGAGGCTAGAATACTTACAACTTCACCACTAATCAAATTCAAGTTTACTTGTAAAGATCTGTTTTACCAATACTCGATTTCACACAGGTGATTTATTAATATAATTATGATATCAATGATTGATTGAACGCAGTTCTTTTGTCAATAAATGATATCAACGCTTGAGTATACAACAGTTCTTTTGTTTGTATCACTATTTTGATATCCCTTCTGGATTATACACATTTCATATGAAAACAAATTAATTTAGAAAGAGATTGATTAAGAAAGAATTATAAACTGTCTTTCTCATATCGAGATTGTATTCTGTATTTATCTATTTCATCAAGGGCATATGTTTCAGGCTACGGTTAATTAAAAGCCGTTTGGTAAAACTAGTGTCGGGTGTATATATCTTCCTAGGTAAAGAAGTATCACACAAGACGACATGAATTATCTCCCTTTGATGGGCATACCCGTGTTTAAATATAACTCATTTTAGTTCCTGGTTTTTCATCCGGCGGACATTAATCACTTCACAGTAAGTATAAGCCAAACTTCCGTTTTCTATGGTTCTTTTTGTCATCTATATCATTTGTTTAACGAGTGTTAAATGTCGTTAAAGCCTTTTACCACGATGTCAAAACTCGGAGTCAATTTGTTTATATTTTGTTCTATAATGTTCATTTTTCACTCAACTAAGTTCAAATTAACTCATGTAATAAAAAGTTTAAATTATGTATATGTCGTGCTGTAGTCGCGTCGTCCATGTCGAATTTTAAGATGTAAAATCCGAGTTGAATAAATACAACCACAAAAACCCAAAACGAGATAGAGAAAGCCTTCACGATCTGTTGCGAATGCAGTGTCAACGATCCCTTTGTACAGCTGGTATCAGGTGACTCGCTTCTTCCTGGTTCGTTTACACTTATCACTTAATTGTGACGCCGTACAGGTGAAATGTAAGTATGTTTCTAAGAAAGCACAGAACATTGCTAAGCATAGATTATTTGTTTGATAAACTATGTATAATGAGAAATTATTCGGAGAGGAATTATTTAAACGTGATGTTTTATGTACAATCTTCAGGTAAAAGAGTGATATTAAGTTGCTTAGAAATAAAATCAATCTGATGTTGAGTGACATACTGTTACATCCCATCTTTTATAAGTATTTCTCCACATTTACCCAGGGTTCCATGTTACTATACTCTTGAAATGTAACCCCCTTTCATTAGGAAAATCGTACTGAAATCACCGACGTTAAAGGGGCAGTAGCATGTTTTTAGGGGGAACATACGGTGATGTCAGGAAAATGAAAATAAATGGTTCCAATTGAAAGACAACGTATCTAAACAAAATTAAGCAGTAAAAAATCAAAGATTTGATTAAAGGTTTTCACACATAAATGGCGGCCAATCAACTCTATCTGAATCTTTATAATATGTCCTCGGACTATGGGTGATTGGTTTGTTTAATTTGATTATCGACACTATCAATCAAATACATTTTGCATTAACGTACAATTATCAGTGTAAACGTGAAGATATAAAATCTTCAAAAAACGTGCTACTGCCCCTTTAAGTCTTATTACGAAACAATGACCCAGTGAACGACTCAGTCAGTGCTTAGGAACTTAAATTTGATTTTTAAAAAGAAAATGGTCCAACCTATTTAAACTGGAACAAGAAAGTAAGAGCGAAGATATTGGATTAAAAGCAAGTTTCTTTCTGTACATGATCATAGCAAATTGTAACGTGTTTTTGAGTGACTGGCAGGTCAAACAATGCAAGTTTTATTTGCTTACTTAATTTACGGGCTTGTATTTTCAGAATAGGTTTAGAAAATAGTAAAATACCCTATTGTGATAACGTGTAGAACCACAGAATATTCCCTTTGTAAAAAAACAGGAATGATTCGTATGGAGAATTTTATAAAAAAAATTATCATTTATATTGTCAAAATGCCTAGTGTGTACTTTTATATAAAGACATAAACTAACTTGACTTCCAAAAATATATTCAACACTCCCCATATATCGCTGTATAGATAAATATCCAAAATAGCATATGACTTATTGGCTGACATGCACAATCTGCAACATCAAAGTATTGGTATCCTCGTAGATCTTACCATACCTTGATATCTGTCAAGGAAAATACCCGTATGCAGGTTCTTGTCATTCGGTTTATTCAGATTATAGAAATGGTCCTTACAAAACACAGAGTCACCAAATGGGCAATGTCTGGAAACTCCCCGACACTCAGTGACGAGCAGCAGTTTAACGACATTCTGAAGCAGAAAATAGCGGATGAGTTTTGTCGCTACGTACAACCCATACCTCTGAACAGATTGCTCAAACACAGACGGGTTCTCCTAACTGAATCAGAACAGGTAAAGTTCCTGTAGGTTACTCATCTTTACAATACAAAATATCTATTATCATCTTCATATGATTTAAACATATTTTATTTCATTAACACATGAAACTACATCTTCATATCAAATCAATTTGAACATATTGGATGTTAACGGGTACATGTTAAACTATTTCATGATATTAATTTTAAGAAAAGGAAAAAAGTCAGTTTTTCCAAATAATTCCTTGAAACCTTTTAAATCAAAACGCTACCAATAACATTTTTTAATACGATTTTTAATACAGGCATGCCATACACACATCCAATGACATCGAGACAACATAGTATAAATATTCTCATGTATAAATAAATTCGACATATACAATGTGTATGCGTTATGTCGTTAAAAAGCTTAAGATAGAAATAAGCCACTTAATCACATTCTAGTATATGTATATTAAATCTGAAAAGAAGATCACGATTTTCGAACAAGAAGATGAAGTGTTGACAAAAAATGTATGACTTTGTTTTTCTTTTTTCTGTTGGATAGAAATATACATTTTGTTGTTTTGATAAACTTAATTATTTCACTTTTAATATAATAAGGAGTCGAGGAGTGAATTTTGGTTGTTGCTGCTTAGGTAGATTTTAAAAGATAATAGCATTTAAGGGATTAGTATCTTTGCCCTTTATCCTTAAGATAACTTTTTCAACAGTTAGATCAATAGAGATCTGTAAAGAATTCATCCATGCTTCCAAATATTCCCTTAAGTTCAAAATAATATCACATGTTCTAAAAAGATGATCTAGTGTTTCCACCTCATTTTTAAAAGAATGAACACACGGGGGATTCTATATGGCCCAACTTGTGTATATATTGTCTTGTGGGCAGAATGGTATGAATAATATTTTAGCTTGTCCTAGAATCATATATAACTTAGATGAGCTCGTCCTATGATTCTAGGACGAGCTCATCTGAGTTGATTATGATTCTGGGACGAGCTCATCTAAGTTATATATGATTCTGGGACGAGCTCAACTGAGTTGTCTTTGATTCTAGGACGAGCTCATCTAAGTTGTATATGATTTTAGGGCGAGCTCATCTAAGTTGTATATATTTTAGGGCGAGCTCAAGGCAGTAGCAGCTTCACGTGGACCATGGAAGGCCTGTGAGTTTCTCCTAAACTGTCTGACAAGCAAGAAGAAATGGTTCAAGTATCTTATCAGAGTTCTCAGGAATCCTGACATCAAGCTCGACTTTCTAGCTGACAGATTTGTGCATTATCAATGGATGCTCCTACAACAAAGCGAAAGCAAAGGGACGATTGCACTAGAAACCCCGACCCTGATCGGCGAGCAGCCGTTTTATGACGTTCTTAAGCACAACATAGCGAAGGTGTTCTGTGACAATGTTGAACCCATACCTCTGAACAGATTGCTCAAACATAGACGAATGCTACTGACTGAATGGGAACAGGTAAGAAGACATACTTGTTTCTTCTTATGCTAGAGGCATTTTGATTTATTTCTGTCCTTTCAACCCCAAGGTGATTCTTTAAAAAGTTTTCTAATATTTTTTGCAGCACTTCTGATCTAGCTATCTGCAATATTTGTTTCATAAATTCAGATATTGAATAGTTTATGTATATGTTCCTTTTTACACGTGTCCAAAGTTGTATATGATTCTATGACAGTTGTATGTGATTCTAAGACAATCTAATCTGAGTTATATATGACTCTAGGACTAGCTCGACTGGGGTATATATGAATATTCTAGGACGAGCTCATCTAAGTTGTATATGATTCTAGGACGAGCTTACTTGTATATGATTCTAGGACGTGCTCAACTGAATTATATATGATTCTAGGACGAGCTAACCTTTTCATGATTCTAGGACTAGCTCAATTGATTCTAGGACGAGCTCAACTGAGTTACATATGATTCTAGGACGAGCTAACCTTTTCATGATTCTAGGACTAGCTCAATTGATTCTAGGACGAGCTCATCTAAGTTATATATGATTCTAGGAAGAGCTCATCTAAGTTATATATGATTCTAGGACGAGCTCATCTAAGTTATAAATGATTCTAGGACGAGCTCATCTAAGTTATATATGATTCTAGGACGAGCTCAACTGAGTTATATATGATTCTAGGACGAGCTCAACTGAGTTATATATGATTCTAGGACGAGCTCATCTAACTTGTATATGATTCTAGGACGAGCTCATCTAAGTTGTATATGATTTTAGGACGAGCTCAAGGCAATAGCAGCTTCAAGTGGACCGTGGAAGGCCTGTGAGTTTCTACTCGACAGTTTGGCCAGAAAGGAGAAATGGTTCAAGTATCTCATCAGAGTTCTCAGGGATCCTGCCAGCGGGCTCGACTTTCTGGCTGACATTTTTGAAAATGAAAGAGGTACTAAATTGTGGCCAATTAAGTTCCAGACTTGTTCTTTTCACCTTTTCCAGACTTGTTCTTTTCACTTCATGGTAACCATTTGTGAGAAACAGTGAATAATATTATTACAGGAATGTGTTTTTTGATGAAAAATAAATGTGCTTTTGTTTAGGAACCGAAGCAAAAATGGTCATTATCGAGGTTTACAAAGGCAATAATTAGAAAGATTCAACTTGTTTCCTAACTTGACGTTTGATGTGCAAATTTACAGATACAGTTGAGGTGACTATGTTTTATAGTTTAAGGGATATTTCTGAAATTTCAGACAAACTAATGGAAAGTTATTACAGCAATGACCTTACCTCAAGCAGCATCTCCTACATACCACAGGCATCAAGCATGGATCAGGAGCTGCCCATTTGCTGTGGACCTTCTGGTGAATCAACCCAACCATCTGACCAATCTTCCATAGACGTCAGTCAAACACGTGTCAAAACAGCTGAATATACAAGATTGTGAACAGTATTATGTACTATGATCAATATTTCATTTACTCATGTTTAATCACTTACAGGCTTCCTTCATAACTAGTAACTATCTAACATACTAATCAGTGAAACAAGTGTCAAATCAGTTGTATATACATTATTGTTAACAGTATTTTGTACGATAATCAATATGTCATTTATTCATATTCAATTCCATGCCTTACTGTTCACAAGTACATATTTCAATTTTAGTAAACACTTAATAGGGATCATCCCCGAGAAAATGTGCCATATTACATTTGTGAAACGAGTGACAAATTTGTATATTTGAGGGCGAGAGTAATACGAATCTCGCACCGACATAACCTTTGCTTCGCAAACGTGATATGTGAACATGTGCACATATTAAAATATGTCACTGGTTATGACTAACCATAAAAGTAAAAATTCCATGTATGCCAGGAAGACAGAAGAGTGATATCGATCTAACCACGTAACTTCTGTTTCAATTTGTGTACGATTTCTTACCAAGCTACTGTGGGGTCCGCTCATATCTAATGATTTCTCAAGGACATTTTTGTTGTCTAGGTATTATGCAACTCAGTCATAGACTAAGATATACACAAATATATCAATAATGTTACTTTTAAGTTGAGGACCAATTAAGAACAGCCTGGAACAGCTATAGAAATAGAATGACCTTGTGATTACCCAGAAAAAAGCTTGAACGTTTGATGGTTGTTTTCTTCAGGTAAGTTGAAATAAATATCCTAATTTATACATTTTTAACAAGTCTTATTTGCTTTCGACAGCAGCTAAGTAATTCCCTTAGCAATCACTGTTTCAACGTTTTCTCAGTAAATCAAGTTATCTGTTTAAGAGACAAGGCCAATACTACTCGATGCTAATAAACGTATTATGGAGAAAGGTATTCATTTTATGATCATTCATTGTTGTGTAATAATTTGAACCCCGGAATTTGACTGTATATATTGTATGAAAAAGAATGCATGGTGAACGAGTACATGAATTGTAGTTTATGCTGTATTTCTGTCTTTCGGGTGACACTTTGAATCATTCGTTTTGTTCTTCAGCTACGTATCTTAAAGATGCTGTATCATACTTGTAATATTTTTAAAAGTATTTTTAATGTATTCGTTGTATTTTTAGAAAAATTTAGCGACAAACCTAGGGAAAGTCGGACCAAAATTCATTAAATATGAGATAATTTACCAAAATTACGGAGACGGCAGCCAACATAAAGGCGAATCAAGTGTGGCCATCTCACAACTTCCGGTCTCTAAATATACGCTTGAAAACCGTCTTTGTCGCTCACGACTAGATTTTCTTTTCTTTTTCTCCGTATAAGGTATTCGTTGCTGCCAAAGTTGATACCCATCGAACGCAAATAAGCTAGATGTGACACGGTGTAACTCCTACACGCGAAATGATTACGTCACCGAAAGCGGGTTCGTTAAATGCTTTGCCCTTTCTACAAGGGGTACTGTGCTTTGGGCGTCGAAATAAGTATGTTATTGTTGATTAAACAATCTAAATATGATATCAAAATTTCGACGAAAGATTTTTCTATAAAGTGATATATTTCTTTTCTCAATAGCTAAATTTCAGCCTGAACCGCATGCAAGTATGAAACAGCATCTTTAAGTTTATTCACCTACCTGTGTATCCCAGTGAAACATATATCATGCAATTCTCTGTCTTTGAGGCGGAATATGTTGAAAATTCATTACAGACGTTTAAATTCATTGTACCTCAACACCGTGTACCTTATACATCATACCTCACATTCAACCGTGATTTGACAGGTGATTGAAGTGACCTTGGATCAACATTTCATACGGGAAAAACTTTTAACTAAAGTCATATTTGTTTCCTAGTTCTTTCTCAATGTCTTTCTTCTTACTTACTACTGACTGTTTGTTTTCTCGGAGATCAGATATCGGATAATCTATTTAAATTTTTTTAGAAATCATTACTTTAAAAAATTTCCCCATTCCCTCTTTTTTTATAAGCCGAAAATCAAACATTTGTACGAGAGTCAATCATTTCATGCAATTCCTAAATAATATTTTTTTACACATAAACAATTGGGGATGCTTTGTCAGTACTGCTAAGATTATTTGATTGCCGTCCAAACCAACCTGGGATATTTGCACAACGATAGACTTACACGTGAACACAAGAGGTTGATATGTTTATGCTTTTTATTATAAACAATCAGCAAACTGTGTAGAGCCAGTGAATATTAATATGTCTATAGTGTTTGAATGAACAAAATTATGATTAGTGCTTTGTTATGCAAGGAGATATGAAATATTATATATATATATATCTAAGTGCCGGACTGATCAACATTGCTGATTTAATATGTTACTAGTGCGAGAAAGATGGACGGTAGAAGGCTGTGATTGATATAATATTACGCAATATTATATATATATATAGATATATATAGATTTATAAAAATATAGATATATTGTGTTTGTTTTATTGTGCTGTAACCCTTTACCGGTAACTAAATCTGTGATAGATAAATTGCCATGCTCAATATAATTGCAGTTCAATATTTTCTTACAACGACATTTGTCCATTTGCTTTAAAATCTCGGTGATATCCATGTTAAGTGTCAAATTTCTATTTTACATGTGTTTTGTTCAAATGTGTTTAATGTTTTTTTTGACACTTATTGCTCAATCTTCTTAATGTTTTCTCGACTTAGTAAGTCGACTTTCTGCTCAAGCCATGATTTAATAAAATGATTCTGTTATATATTTTAGATCATACTAAAATAATATTAATCCTTTTATGATATTATTTTCCTATTTTGATATATACTACGTGCTCAATAAACATACATAAATATCTTACTTTTTCTTTACATCTCATTTAGATATTTATGCGATTTTAATTGTTAGGAAAACACGTACAATTTTGAAGTGTTGAACATCAACCGATTTGCTATTTTTTTGCTCGGAGCTATATGAACGTTTTGTTATAACATGCATGAAAGAAATAAACACCGAATATATGAAGAAATATCAAAAACTGAAAGCTATGATGTGGCCTCATTAAGTTTTGAAAGTTCCAGATAGTTGTGATTAAAGACGAAAATCACTTAATGTCAGTTGGTTCAGGTTAAAAATATCTTTTTTTGAAAAATAAAGTTTAAAAATCTTGTCGGGTATGCATATGGGTATAAACAAAACTTTAAAAAAAATTGTTTGATTTTGAGCTGCCAATATATAGAGTTTCTGCAAATTAAAAAAATAATTGGATGTTCTTCTTCTTCTTGTTTATGAAAAACATAACACTGTATTAGTTTCATATGATGCATGTTGACAAACTAGTTAAACTTTGCTGTAATGTTACACGTTGTAACAAAATTCAGGACGTTAAAAAGTACAGCGAGTTTTAATTTGTTCATAAATGCATTATCTGAAATACTGTTTTTACAGTATATACGTGATCGGTGAAAAGATAGAACTACAGGCATAGATTTTTAAAGATTTTGTATAGACGTTCAGGTTTAAATTGAAATACAAAGATGTGTAGTACAGATAATTCTTGTTTTCAAAAGATTGGTGTCCAAATAACGTTAAAAAATTCTCCAACTTCTAATTTTTAACTTCCAGTGTTTTATTAGCGAGGCCCTCTCCGACCCTCTCGGGGCCTCGCTAATAAAACACTGGAATTTAAAAATTAGAAGTTGGAGACCCCCTTTAAGCTCGTGCAATTAGTAACATGATATGTAAATTAAGATTCTGAAGCGTCAAATCACACCAATGGGTAATATTTGTTTGAATGGTGTATTATGTTGATATAAAATGATGATTCTTAAAGTGACAAAGAGTATCTTTCTTAAAATTTTATCTGGTTTTGATAAGCTACACAATATCTAATATGCTGATTGAAGTTCATATCTCATCACTGAACTTGCAAATATATCCATTTATGCATAATATCTCTAAAATGCTTGATTTTATGGAAAAATCAAGAGAACATCTCAAATACGTTTAATATTCGAAATTATGCATCCAATTAATCTACTTAATACTTACAATACCTAATAAACACTATCGAATCAAAAATATCTTCCTGTCAGTTTATGACAAGGTTTCAAAATTACGTTTGGCGAATTTGCGCCCGCCATTCGAGCCACATTGTCCGGTTTTCGATCAAAATCCCGACTTTGAATGGCCGTATTTTCGCTCTAATGTACTGATTGACCTTTAACTTGTTATTTCCAGTAACAGTTAGTGGTTCCCGATATAATAACATCGATTTCAAAATTTGAAATATGTGATCCTATCATCATATATGTACTCTGTGTCTCTTTAATGAAATCTTAAACATGCTAATGAAATCGAACATGCTACTAGGAGATCCTTAAGGAACATTTATGACGGTAAGTTAAACTACCGTTAAATCGCTGCACGTATATAATAAATACATTGTATAGCAGTGTCCAAAATAAACGATACCAAGGTTTTAACATAGTCAAAACAAAATTCTTATACCGGATGCAATTTGGTTGGTAACTTATCTGTATATACCGTAGTCACAAACATTTGAAAATTTTCTATATTTTCTATATTTTTCATTATAAACAAAATTACAGCATTATAAATAAGGATTATACCCTACTTCCGGTCTCGTTGCTATGGTTACTTTGTTCTAACTGTAGGTATATTTACCGATACACCTCAAAGTTTCTAATACAACTTTTTATTGCACACCTACATTAAGTTAGATGAAGAGATCTTCAACTTTGCCAAATCAACGGAGTTGCAAAATTTAAAATGTATGGGAAATGTTAACGACCATCAATTGGATTGATATAGCGTTGAACTAGTGTGTAAACTAGTTACCGACCTCGACCTCGGGTTCAAGTTAGATGAACTCTCGAGGACGTGATTCATGAACACCTCGGCCTAACGGACTCGGCGTTCATGTTTCACTTGCACAAGGGTTCATCTAACTTGAACACCTCGGTCTCAGTCGGTAACTATTATATTACTTCGAAGAAACTACCTCGCCATGGATGATTCAATTGAAACAGTCATCCCCGGGTTATAGTGTGAACATTTTGACCGAAATGTCTCATGTAATGTACATCACGTTTTTAGAAATATTGGAACTAGACACAACCAGACTATCCACTGTAAATTAAGACTTGGCTGCAGCAATCTAAACGCGCATAAATTTGATCGCTTCTTACAAAATATGTCAAGTTGCACTTGCGGTCATCATTACGAAGATGCCATTCATTATTTATTCATTTGTCCAAATTACACAACAATTCGGTCAGAGTGTTTTTTCTACGTCAATGGTTATGATGTTAAAACTGTATTATTTGGAAACTCCTTGTCTTATGATATCAACCTAAACATTTTAGAATCTGTTCATGACTATTTTACCCTTACAAACCGTTTTTCTAGTTAAATAGTTAAATATTGTTATTGCTTTTGCTACAAAATCTGTTAAATCTAACGAATTGCTTTTTGTCAGTGATGATGAATGAACATTGTATAAATATATTTTTGTATGGGAGAGGTATTCAGATAGGCTTTTAGCCTGTTTACCGATCCTTTTCTTTATGAAATAAATGTTGTTTAAACCATTATAGTGTGATTGTGCTAAATGGTAGACGTTCTTATATCTACATATACCTAAAGCATTGGGAGTAAAACAGATAAGTCAGATAATAAATCACAACCCGGTAACTACCCGGTCATGGATTGATAACAATTCCAACAGTCATACCCGGATTATCTCCCTTGTATCTCCGTGGTATTTTTAGACTATAAACTTTCCACTGAAGAATAAATAGACATAACGAAAATCGAGGTAAGCATATCAATTTGTGTTGTACTCCTTCAAAGCTTTGTATTAAGGTACGATCAAATATCTAATTAGATAAAGTTACAATAGAATATATTAAGATTCATCATTTGTCGTAATCTGGTCAAATACGTGACCTAGAAAGAGGAAGTGGGATATTGACACGACACATTCTTAGGTACAGGTAGTCGTGTCATTGAATGAATGTATCGCCCGGGTTTGTAAATGCGTTTTGGGAGTAGGTAGGAGTATTGGCCAACTTTTCAAAGCATTTCATACCCTATCGGATTCGTTCCCTCATATCCATGACAACACTAAATGTGTATTTAACAAACAAGGAAAAGTATTAATGGTCTGACCTAATAAAACTGTGTATATTTCTTAACACGTGCTGTGTTGATATCGCTTTCCGGTTTATATACAATGTACATATAAGATCTTATATTATATACACTGTCATCCATATGATAAATGCCATTAAAAATACATTTTTCATAATAGTTACGAAATATCGCTTTTAACGAAAAGTATCAATGGTCTATTGTGGTATCTGATATATTTCTTAACGAACGTCTCAGTTACAATTTAAAACACTTAGTCATGTTATTGACATTCCGTCTCAGTTTTAAAATGGGAGGCTAGATGTGGTAGATATATTTCCAAACTTATGGTAGTATATCTCATCCCCAAAAAGACCCGCTATTATATCAGTGTATTTTTTTACTCCTCATTCAAACAAATATATAATAATGAATAATGTATGTAATTACTTATATAGCGCCTTTTCCACGTCCTAAGACATGCTCAAAGCGCAACATTATTACCCCGAAGGAGTGTACTTTCAAAGCTGCTACCAAGCGCTATTCACGACCACGTAGGTCAGTTCATCCATTTTTCAGGTACCCACTTTAACAGCTGGGTGGACTGAGTGCAATGTGGATGAAGTGCCTTGCCCAGGGACACAACACAGGATGAGACGCAAGTCACAAATTTTTGGTGTCTCTATACCGGGATTTTAACCCGGGTCTCCGGCGTGAGAGGCCAGCATGCTGACAACTACACCACTCAACACATATCAATGATATAACTTTGTTCTTATCTTATTGCAGACACGTGTCAACTGACTGACGTCCCAAGAGCCTGTATGAACCAAATTTTTTGGTAAAATATGGCAGGCAGATGTACACCGCCACGAATAGGAACCCATGAATTTTATCATGTTTTGAAGTCAAGGATATCCAATTCGTTCTGTGCAAATGTCTCCCCACAACCATTGTATGACGTGCTTTGTAGTGAAGGGATACGTCTAAATATTAACGAAGAAGTGAGTATGAAGAGGTACCTGGGAAACTAGCAAGGGAGGGGAAATATTATGAAAGGCAACCCTGTTTTAAAGGGACAATAGCATTTTTTTTTAAATCTTACATTTTGCACTTATAAATGTATTATTTTGAAAGTGTCAAAAATCTCATTACACAAACGAATCATGTAGCCAGCGAACAAATTATAAAGGTTCATAGGAGGTCATTTTTGTGTGAACACCTTTAATTCATTTAGTGTAAGAAAAAGGAATCGCATTGCTGAACTTTACATTACACAATTGATTTATTACTGCTTCATTTAGTTAAATAAATTGTCTTTCAATTGGAACAATCTATTGTCATTTTACTTTCTCTCATAAATCGTTGTGTTCGTTCAAGTATCCTTAAAGGGGCAGTAGCACGTTTATCGGGGCAATATAAGGTGATGTCAGGTAAATGAAAATAAACGGTTCCAATTGAAAGAAAATGTATTTAAACTAAATGAAGCAGTAATAATTCAAATATATAACGTAAAGTTTAGCCATGCGATTCCTTTTTCTCACACAAACTGAATTAAAGGTGTTCACACAAAAATGACCGCCAATGCATTTTATAGAAAACCTCATACTTTGTCCTCTGACTATGGGTGATTGGCTTGTGTAATGAGATTGTTGACACTGTCAATATGATACATGTAGCATTAACTTACAAATTTAAGTGAAATATTTAAATTATAAAATTATCAAAAAACGTGCTACTGCCCCTTTAAGGATAAGTGCTGAGTTGACATCTTGAATATCAATATACACGTAGATAGTCGCTATGTTATTATCACATCTCATACCAAGGAGAATGTCGACCATTTACATGTGCATGAATATACTTTGGAGATATATCAATATATATATATGACGTCCCTACACCATGACGTCATAAGGAGCGTCACGCCATCATCCACGTGACAACTCACATTTGAAACTAACCTGAAGAAGCCAACATGGCTGAAAGCGCTAGTTAGCTAATATGAATGTTTTTATGTTCCCAATTCCGTAATTTTATTTTATTTCATATATATAAAGATATATATATAAATAAAAAATTGTTTTCCAAATTATATTACAGGAGAAATTAAAAGCAACAGAGAGACAAGATGGACGCTCCAAAGCTAATGATTTCCTACTGGACTGCCTGGTGCAGAGACCCAATTGGTTCATTAAACTTCTAATGGCGTTGAGAGACGAAAGTATCGGCTTTAAGTATTTGGCCGAGGAATTTGAAAAAGAAAAAGGTAATGATAACTATGGTGTTTATTTGATTACCTTTTGTAAAGTGGAGGTTAAAGGGGCAGTAGCACGTTTTTTGACAATTTTATATTTTCAATTTTTCACTGAAAACTATAAGTTAATGCTAAATGTATTACTTTAATAGTATCATAAATCTCATAACACAAACCAATCATCCGTAGTCAGAGAACAAAGTATGAGGATTCACATAAAATCCATTGGCAGCCATTTTTGTGTGAACACCTTTAATTCATTTTGTGTAAGAAAAGGAATCGCATGGCTTAACTTAACATTGTATATTTGATGTATTACTGCTCCATTTAGTTTTTATACATTGTCCAAAGATTGGAACCATTTATTTTCATTTTCCTGACATCACCTTATATTCCCCCTAAAAACGTGCTACTGCCCCTTTAAAGAATAAACAATATGACGTCACACAAATTGATACATAGAGGATACCACCTTCTATTTAATAGTCTTTGTATAAAACGAGTGAATTAAGGATTTTGTATGAAACGAGCAAACGCTTTTGATTCCGAATAATATCAACAGGTATCGAATCTACGTTAGTAATACAAAAATTCAAAACACAGTAGGTTTATCTCCTGATTTTACAATGTATTGACGAATGTTAGATGATTCGGTAAATGCATTTGACTTGATAAATAGAGAATCTCACCCAAGTGTCTTCTGATATCAAATATATCAACGAGTTTTGATATATTTGATATCAGAAGACACGAGGGTGAGATTCTGTTTATCATCCAAAATCATTTTTCAACACATTTGCTTGTGTTAGATTGTTAGATGATTCGGTAAATGCATTTGACTTGATAAACACCATTGTCTCAATCTCTAACTCTATTGTCTTATATCTGTTTGCAGCTTACCTTATTAACAGCCAGGACCAAACCACAAGTGAAGACTGCCAAACCACAAGTGACGACTACGATTTACCCGACGGCATTGTAAGTAGTCGCCATCTCCCACAAACCCAAGGGAAGAGGAGGGGTGATGCTCGAAATATGCAACAAAGGTATTTGCCAAGTGTTACTTCTCATAGTTCAAAAAATCGTGCTGTATGTGATTTGACATATGAACGAGCACACGGATTCACACGCGATCAAGGTGACAGAGTACAACGTACATCACGTGGAGCAGGACATGCTTCTTCACGTGTAAGAACACATGTTTCACGTGGTGGATTTTCCCAGAAGCAAGAGGTCAAACTTGAATATGAAAGAAATAGAGACATTGATAACGTAGAGTACTTGCATCCCATACCTGACGTGACCACTCAACCTAAAACAGTGGAAGTCCATGCAAATAATGACACTGATAACAATTATGAGGTTGTAGACCCGTCTCCATCTGATGGGTATGATACCGTCTTAGATGTGTACTCTCCAAGCACATACATAAACTATGGTGTAGAATCAAACCAACAAGCTCATGCAGGATATATAACTGTAAAGCATCCAGAGGTCGAGGAAGATAAGGGCGGATATACTAGACTGACTTCTCCTGCTATATACTACGATGATGCCATTACTCCTCCTCAAAAAACGGAATCCGAGGAAGTAAGTGTTGGTTGTTGACTTGGCTAGTACATAACTTCTTCCGTTGAGATTCTTCTATTGAGCATCAATCAACATCACACTGAGGTGTCCATGTAATGAGATACATATATGCATTTATCAAATTAAGAATTAGAGATAAATGCCCTATAGATTGTGAACAAATGTAACAATGTTTTTTATTTGGGATCACACTACCTTGAATAGTACTGATTCTTGCCCCATGGGTGTTCTAACCTACACATGTCAGAGTCAGGCAACACCGCCAGCAATGTCAATGGATGCCGAAACAAGCGAGCTGGTTAGCTATTGATCTACTTGACTCGGCCCGAAAAAGTACAAGAATCTGCACTATTCAAGGTAGTGTGATCCTAAATATAACATTGTTAAATTAAGAATGAACAAGGTTTTGATCTGGAGCCATTTTCACAAATCAACTTTAACTTAGGTAACCCTTAATTCCCATTATTTAACATAATACTAAGTCTACGTAGAGGACTTACGATCACGAAGTCACCTTTGTGCTTTGTTAAAGAAGGCTCTCGTTCAAAATATAGATGTCCCTGATCCAGAATTGGAAAAGTAATTTGATTCTGACGAAAATTATTCTATGAAAAAAACTGAATTGACGGTTTCCCCTTCTTTCAGAATGTCATAAACGAAAGAGATGAAGATGAGATCGTATCCTCTGAGCAAAAGCAAGAATGTACGCCTTTAGGAGCCTTGGATTCTGACCAAGTGTCACCCATACAATTTCATTACAGCAACAATATCGTTTTCAAGAATCGCCCGCCTGGTCAGTCAGAGCAAACAGTGGAAACAAAGAAATATGTATACGATGGTAGAATGCACACAGGGAGAGACAAGAAAGAAAAAACAAAAGTTTTGAGTACTGTTCCCTCAGCGCCTAAAGAGAAACCGAGTCCGTCCATTAAAGAGACAAAGAAGACGCCGGTACGAATTACATTATTTCATTCTCTTTTAAATTTGTCACTAAAGATTTATTTGTTTCTTACTATTCTCTCCCCACAGAGGCAGATCACGTCATGAAATGTTGATACGGCCTCTGTTCTATTACGCCGGATTTGTGGGATAGAATGGGAGACGCCTGATTGGAGGCAATCAAAGTTAGTTGTGCAATCAGTGACGCTGTTTTTAAATCATCATGTTCGTAACTGAACCTTGGCAAAGGCATTATGATATGAACCACCCTTCCATGCGAGAAGCGTTGTAATTTGATAAAGAAATTAATATGGATTGTGGTGCAATTTTTTCAGCCAGGGCAAGTTGCCGGAACCAACGGATTTCAACGTAATAGAACAGAGGCTGTATCACATTTCAGGACTTGATTTTCCTCTGTGGGGAGAGAATGGTTTCTTACAACTTATTGACATTTTGTGACACGTTTTCTTTAAACATCATTTTATTAGCAAATCATTGTTTTAAAGGGGCAGTCGCACGTTTTTTTATAATAATATTTTCCAAATTTTTGACTGATAATTGTAAGTTAATGCTAAATGTATTATTTTGACAGTGTCAGATATCTAATTACACAAGCCAATCATCCATAGTCAGAGGACAAAGTATGAAGATTCACATAAAATCCATTGGCGGCCATTTTTGTGTGAACACCTTTAATTCATTTTGTGTGAGAAAATGGAATCGCATGGCTAAACTTTACGTTATATACTTGAATTATCACTGCCCCATTTAGTTTAAATACATTGTCTTTCAATTGGAACCATTAATTTTCATTTTCCTGACATCACCTTATGTTCCCCATAAAAACGTGCTACTGCCCCTTTAATGTCCAATTGTATTAATTTTATATGACTCATACATGTATATGACTTCTTATTACGATGTGCCTGTATTGCATATATACGTCCATTGTTGATGTCAATTAGATACTTCTTTTTTTATTCGTAAGTTTTATTTTAATGTGTTTCGGTGAGTCAATATAAATATCATTATTTTTTAGCTTTAATGTTTGCTATAAATAAACAAAACTTGTAACTTATATAATCGTTTAATTTGCAAATCTATTATTTAGAAAATAGGGAATACATGATAAACTTCATTCAATCACATCAAATATTAATAACAAAGATAAACGTAGACAGCCGTTATAAAAATAGATACAATCATGGACATTAAAAAAGGCAACGTTAACACTAACACAAACAATTAAAAACAAAACCTTCGACCAACGTTAACAATTGAGAGAGTCAAGGATCAAGAGAAATACAATTACGGGTTTTAAAGGGACAGTAGCACGTTTTAGGAGGAATATAAGGTG
Source organism: Steromphala cineraria (assembly GCA_916613615.1). Classification (NCBI taxonomy): domain Eukaryota; kingdom Metazoa; phylum Mollusca; class Gastropoda; order Trochida; family Trochidae; genus Steromphala; species Steromphala cineraria. The sequence continues at coordinate 47,606,137 of OU744726.1, forward strand.
ATGTCAGGAAAATGAAAACAAATGGTTCCTATTGAAAGACGATGCATTTAAACTTAATGAAGCAGTAATAAATCAAATATATAATGTAAAGTTCAGCCACGGGATTCCCTTTTCTTACAAAAAAATTAAAGGTGTTCACACAAATATGGCTGCAAATGTGAATCTTTATGATTTGTTCTCTGACTATGGATGTTTGGTTTGTGTGAATAGATTTTTGACACTATTTAGCATTAACGTACAGTTATCAGTGAAAATTAAAAAAAACAATTTTTCAAAAAACGTGCTAATGCCCCTTTAAGAATGTTTTAGTGTTGTTTTCCATTCAGTTGAGGCTACTTGCTTATTTGGTTTTCTTAAATGTCAGACATTCGTTGAACGACAAGGAGAATTTGACCATGAGAAGGACTTCAGTCGGGAATCGGTGGATAAGGAGCTGGCTTCGATGCCTGGGTACCATACAGGGATATCGGAGGATCAGGTTTGTATTTCAGCTATGTGAATATGAAATTGGGATAAATATGCCGATATTTTGTTTTGTGGTAGTTCAAATATTGGCCTGTTATATTTTTCTGTTTCGAAGTGTTTGACATACAGCAAGCAGTGATCAATTTTCAAAGCTTATTGTGACTTCCAAACTAAGATAATTATATTTACTATCATTATCCTACCTCATGTAAGAATTTCGATCTCTGATTGGTCCACGTGACCCTGGATAAATACTTTTATCACCCTCTTCAGCGGGGTGATAAATCATTTATACCCCGGCACATGAAAAGCATGAAAAAAGCGTGCAGATTTAGCGTCTTGAAATGTACAATATATGTTACCTCGATCACATGATCAAGCTGGTTATTTTTGATCAACCGATAAGCTTTGAACAAAGTATAGTAAACGACTTAAGCAGTTTAACGTTTTTCTTACTCTTTATCGTCATAGTATATGCGTTTTGTATAAACATTCGGTAAGATAAATTCTCTATACCATTCAGAGGCAGGGTTCATGGGAAGATATCCGCCTCTCGCTTGCCAAGCTCGAGGCGGATATCTCCCCATGCACCCCGCCTCTGAATGGAATAACTTATATTATTACTCTCCCGTTGAAGATATTGCTGTTTAATAAATCAACCATGTTATTACACTATGTGTCATAACATCGCGCGCTGACCGAATGACGTGACGTAATGATGACGTCACAATTGTTAAGTATGACGTCATAATGTCAGCGGGCCGGCGGCGACAGTCATGTTGGCGACTTTCTTTGTATTTTTACGATGTTATTAAGCAAGTAATAAATAAAATACTAAACTCGGTCCCGTTTCATAACATTTTTATGAAACTCGTGAATGGTATAGCGAGCGAGAGCGAGTTAAATACCAACCCATTCACTCGTTTCATAAATATGTTATGAAACGGGACGTCGTTTAGTATTCTCTATTTATTATATGATTGGCGGTGAAATGCCGAGATCTATCAATGAAAATAAAACGCAATATCAGCACTAGTGAAAATGAAATTCGAACGTGAAACACTATGATCTTACGTCATCGAACAATGCTCTGACGTAATGACACGCTCATGATGTCATGTTGTTGCTTTGGACTCGCTGTAGAAACGTTACACCGTAAAAGCACTTTGATTTCGATAAAAATATTATGATTAAAACCAAATAGTCAATTTAGAAGACAAATATCCTTTAAACATCGTCTGATATATGTCGAAATTATTTCAGCTTTTATTGTTGAATGTGATGACTTATGGCAGTTAATCATTGAATTTGACTAAATACGATTCTTCTTGATATTCCCAAGGGTATGCTAGATATCACAAATAAAACAATGTCACGATTTGCTTCTAATATTGAAAACAGTTTCCTTTCAATATCTATTTTAGGTTGAACTGGCCATGAAAAATCGGAGGGATGGAACATATCTTATCTGGTATTTCGAAGGATCAAGAAAGCCAGCCATAACCGTCATGTAAGTCTCCTTCATACACCCCCGACAAAAATAAATTAATTTTAATAAGCTATTTATTTAAAATATGTTGCTAGCATAGAACCAAGTACCTGAGAAGACACAAATGATAAATTGTAGACAAATCTTATCTACATACTATTTGGAGCTAAAATTTAGTATTTCTCGAGACCATATCTCACTTTATATTGGACAAGACAAGTTTTGAAGGCGGTATTCCTTGAACGCTTATACAGTCAGGGAAAAAAACAGGGTAAATTATGACTAGTGAAATGCGGTAGCGGACCTCTGCGATGGCCTTTTGAATTAAAGAAGTACTCACAATTTGATTCATAAGAATGTTATTTTTATGTAGTTACTGTTCAAATACAGCTTTTCAATTTTCTTTTTTATCTTGAAATTTGAACTTTGAAAAGTAATGAAATGTAGAAAGTTTATGAACATAAATGTTATCAATATGAAAACCCTTCATGGAAATCAATTTGTTTATGCACATTAACAGTATGACTATGAAACAGGCAAAAAAGTCAGTTTTAACCATCTTTTTCTTCCAGTTGAGGAGATTTTAAAACGACAAATTTTGAATGACGTTTTTTTCAAACACGTGACCAGATATTGCTTTAAAAGTTATAACTTAGTTCAGGTTGCTGCTGAAGACATGAAGTAACCCTGTTTCGGTCGTGACTTAAACTATCTTGCATTTCAGATGGTATCATTTCTTTTGCCTCTGAGTGTACTTCTTATCCATATTTTCGCAGACATTGCGGACAATTGAAGACCTTCTTGATCAGGAAACGGAATAGCCACTCTGGGATGAAGTACTTCCTGTATAAGGATCAGAAGGAAGCCTTCACCATGAAGGAACTTGTGGACCATCACCTTGGCAACGGGATTCGATACGAACAACGCCATATCGTACAGCTGCAGATACCAGTCACCAGACCTCCTATATAACTGTAACAGTAAAAGGAACAGTAGCACGTTATTTGAAAATTTTATTTTTTCAATTTTTCAATGATTATTGCATGCTAAATGTATTGTTTTGAAAGTGTCAAAAATCTCATTACAAAAACCAATCATACATAGCCAGAGAACAAATTATAAAGATTCACATAAAGTCCTTGGCGGCTATTTTTGTGTGAACACATTTGATTTTTTTGTAAGCAAAATGAATCACAGGACTGAACTCAACATTGCATTTTTGATTTATTACTGCTTCTTTTAGTATAAATACATTGTCCTTCAATTGGAACGCTTTATTTTCATTTTCTGACATCACCTTATATTCCCCCTAAAACGTGAAGTTGGATATAAGATATAAGTTGGACACGAGTTTTGATTTGATTTTTATGACTGATATCATATCTGTGTTAATGATCTAACCTATCACTAATTATATTTTCACAATTTCCATATACCCCTAGTTTCGACTAGAATAAATGGTAGTAATGCTTTAAGAAAAGGATCTAAATACAGAGTATTGTTTTATCGTGAATGATAAGCAGGCACGAATGCATTGTCCTTACTTATTCCACTTAGATACAATCGCTACATGTAGTTTCAGTGATTAACAAGCTTTCTTTTACATCGCGAATTTCTAGTTTTACTATTTCATGTTGCTCCAGTTATTAAACATAATTCTTGACAATAAGCTAGTAATCTTATTCCGAGGTTCTTATCCTGACACTTTATTGAGTCAAATGGTTTTAACCCATGTCACTATTAAATATGCATATGGAAAATGCAACCTGTTACACTTGAAGGGGCAGTAGCACGTTTTTAGTTGGAATATAAGGTGACGTCATGAAAATGAAAATTAATGGTTCCAATTGAAAGAAAATGTATTTAAACTAAATGGAGCGGTAATAATTCAAAGATATAACGTAAATTTTAGCCATGCGATACCTTTTTCTTACACAAAATGAATTAAAGGTGTTCACAAAAAATGGCCGCCAATGGATTTTATGTGAATCTTCATACTTTGTCCTCTGACTATGGACGATTGGCTTGTGTAATGATATTTCTGACACTGTCAAAATATACATTTAGCATTAACTTACAAGTATCAGTGGAAATTTTAAAATATACAATTATCAAAAATCGTGCTACTGCCCCTTTAAAATAAAGTCTTACCACTCTAATCACTTTTCAAATGATTCGTAAGTGAACGAAATGGCTTTAAATTTCCAGTTTTGTAAATAGTTAAACAAAAGTTATGTCCAGGAGAGAAATATCATAGTTATATTGTTATAATCGTATTTACACGAGGTCCAAAATTCCAGTGAAAATCACCAATCCGTTTTTATGGGTATAGGTTTTGCCAACCTGTCTTATCTTGTTTAATGGAATTATTTCTGATATTTTACATGTTACTGTTAAAATTATCACTAATTTTCAGTCTCGCCCGGTGAAAATTTTAAGTCGTTTATTGACTTTGTGAACAATTTTGATTTTACATTGATAATTATTATACTTTTCGCATATACCCAGCAGTTAATGTTAGCATTATTATTTCAGTAACCCATGTTTCTTAAGCTCATTCATTCTATTATAATGTATTTCGTCTACTAATAAACAGGAAATGAACTAAAAACTATTAAAATATTTTAAATTTTTGCTGTGATAAAGAAAATGTAACCATAGCTATGAGTGTATTACAAACCTTTAAACGATATGAAATAATCACTGCATTTCATTCATTGGAATATGTGATAATGCAATATTGATAATATATTATTGAAATGTATTTGCTGATGTGTTTACTAAGATACATATAAAAGTTGAATAAACAGATATTTTTATATTGTTTGAGTTGTTCAAGAGGCACAGTGAAATTCGAAACAGGACATTGACTGACAATTGTGCAACAGTTAAATCAGCAGAAGTATACAAGCAATAATTCTCATTCCTTCATACTCCTATAAATGTTCAATATGTTGTTGATGTATAAAAGCTGTGAAAGTTTGGATCAATTAATTGTACATTTTCTATGATGATCATGACATTGTAAAGAACACATGCATGATTTTTGGCAGTATCAGAATCTATTTTCTATTCATTCGTTTAGAAAAGAACCCTGTCTTTGACATAATGATAATAAAATGGTAATACTAGCTTTCTTATACCGCGCATGTATCTATGACAAAGCATGCTCAAAGCGCCATGAGTATTATTATGCTCCATATCATTGATAGTCACTGTAAGATTTTAATAGTCAACATACTTTTGCGAAATCACTTATTGAATCTTACTTCTCTGTAATTTCTCTGTACTCTCACTTGATCTTTTCTGTTTGCATTTTAGAAGCTAATGCAATTTCTTTTTCCAATAAGTAGAATCCTGCTATTGTTTATAATTCACTTAACATCTTGTTTTGATATGTTACCGAATAACGACGTTATGATAACGCTGCCATTTCTGATCCGGAATAATGCAGTTGACATTTCTGAGAAACATTACACAACTGCATAAACAGCGAACTAAACCAATTACTAATACATGACAATATTCCGTCCAACAGACATAAATGTCAGTGGTTGATAATTGGGACATCATGTAACAGCCAAATTAGATAAACATAACGTTGCCTCGCAAGATCACTATATGGTTATTGTAAATATTGACTTTTTGGTTAAAAAAGTTTCAATTTTATGATGATTTTTATGAAATGTTCAGAATAGCTTTGTTATTATTGTACATGTACATATTGTCATGCAGTTTCGTTTATCCTATGTTTGCCTTTTTAGCTGCATACCGAAAGATTGTTCAAATAATTACGTATCATAGTACACAGATAATGTAATTCGTGATGTCTTTTAGGCATCGTAGCATTGCGAAAACGAAATAGATAATGTTGAATGTTCACTACCTTATTATTGTTGTGCTTTGATGCAACATACATCGGATGATTCATTATATAAATTCAAAAAACTCTACACATTCATTCCAAAATGGCAATCATGGCAAACACGTGTTTTGATGAAAATATTAAAGTCATATACGTTCGAGGAAGCCAAATTCACAACGGAATACAACTGATTTCAAACCTTCATATTGTCACTGTACAACGTCGATTAGCTTGTTTAATTTTTTGTTTTGCAACAGTCGTTACTTCTCGATGTAAAGACACTATTGTTAACGTAAGTTTGTAATATCAAAAACAACCCACTGAGACTCAAGATAAACACATAACGTACCAAACCGTATAGATTTGCCATGTCATTGAAATGACAAGGATCAACAAATATTTTTGGTTGTCTAGTTTGATAAATATTTTCGAAATTTCAAAATATGACCGATTCTGTAAAATTCGAATCTGACATTCGACTATTTGCATTAGAAACACATTGATACCAAATTAAGTTCAATAATGCTCATCTTATACAAGGAAATTGGTTATTCTTTGTCAAGTCAACGTAGTGTATCTAATTGACGTCCAAACCAAATCGAGACATTTGCGCTATGAAAATCTTGTAAGGAAACAAACTTTCCGGATGCAGCAAGTCGATACAAAACCGGATGATAACATCCGATATGTCTAGCGTCTTGCAATCAAATATTCTCTCCGACAGATGTTATTCAACTCATATGTTACAAGGTAATTGAATTATGCAATCAACGATGTTGTTTCACATTGAATGTCCAATCCTTTCCAGAATCATTGCATGCATATCTCATAGAAGACAGAGGTCAGTAGACGTTTTTGATTGGATAGAAATATTATTCTTCTTTGCTTGGTTTGTTTTAATAATAATTCCAGGCGCTTGTTGGGGTCGAGGAATAGTTAGTATAGATCGTGTAGCACGTGTAACTCGTGTAGTTAGTATAGATCGTGTAGCTCGTGTGGCTCGTGTAGTTAGTATCGTTCGTGTAGCTCGTGAAGCTCGTGTGATTCGTGTAGTTCGTGTGGCTAGTGTGGCTAGTGTGGCTCGTGTCGCTCGTGTAGTTCGTGTGGTCCATGTGGCTCGTGTAGCTCGCGTGGCTCGTGTAGTTGATGTAGTTCGTGTAGCTCGTGTAGCCCGTGGCTCGTGTGGATCGTGATATTCGTGTAGTTCGTGTGGCTCGTGTAGTTCGTGTGGCTCGTGTGGCTCGTGTGGCTCGTGTGGCCCGTGTACATGTAGCTGGCATGGCTCGTGTGGCTCCTGTAGCCCGTCTAATTCGTGAAGCTCGTAAAGCTCGTGTAGCCCGTGTGGCTCGTGTAGTTCATGTGATTCGTGTAGTTTGTGTGGCTAGTGTGGCTCATGTGGCGCGTACGTGTGGCTCGTGTGGTCCATGTGGCTCGTGTGGTCCATGTGGCTCGTGTAGCTCGCGTGGCTCGTGTAGCTCGTGTTGCTCGTGTAGTTCGTGTAGTTCGTGTAGCTCGTGTAGTTCGTGTGGCTCGTGTAGCTCGTGTGGCTCGTGTAGCTCGTGTAGTTCGTGTAGCTAGTGTAGCTCGTGTAGCTAGTGTATCTATTCTAGCTCGTGCAGCTTGTTTTATATATATCCCGTGCAGCTCGTGCAGTTAATGCAGCCCATGTCGCTCGTGAAGCTCGTTCACAATTCCCCACGTAGTTGCGAAGCGAAACTACTGTTGCTTCTTTACCGTTTTCCCCGTGGAGCTCGTGCAGATGATTGATCTCATACAGCTTCAATGATGAAGATTTATTTTAAAGAAAAAATGATTTTACAGCGATTAAACATGTGGAATTGCGTCAATACATTGCGTCACAATGGGACTAGAGCAGCAGTCGACTAACGTTATCAAACGTTTTTCGTCCTCAGTTTAAGCTGTTGTCTGATTCTAGTTACGATTAGACATTTTTAATGACAATGTCACTCATTTCATTGCTAAAAGTTTAACGACATAAGTGGCTGAGAACTTTACTGGTTATATCATTGTCGGATTTTATTGATTCAGCATTTTGGTAATTTTAATTGTGTATGTTAAAGAGGTAGTTTCTCCTGAGAGGTATTTTCTTTGATCTCATAGAAGCATAACAAGTTGTGACAATTTTATTCTAACCTTCAGTTCACACAAATTTATTGATTGAAAGCTTCAGGTTATTTCGGGATTCTCTTGACACACTGACAAAAAATGTAAAAAACTATTAGGTTTCAACTTCCGCGCTTCCAATAATATTGGTGTTTTCCTGACAATATGTTAGTTTTTGCATGAATCTGCAATTACTTTGCTTTTGTCGTTGCCATATTGATTAATTTATTAAGCATAGTTTGAAACATCACAAAATACAATTGTCATTAATATAAATGAATAATGTTTTTCCGTCTTGGGAAATATAACATCGTGTTTCAAAATGAAATTGTTGAAAAAATTATTTAATTTTGTCTGACTCTTAAATAATTTGAGCTCGTTTTTATATCTCTGAAATTGATTGAAGCTACTGAATAAAGATTTTTGCCTCCCACAATTCTAACCAATTTATCACAAAAATTATCTTCATTTTGAAATCATATATCAAATTTAATTGAATAAGCTGAAATCATTTTGCTAATATAACATCCACTCAACATACAATTTTAATAAATGTGATACTATCATGAAACGATCGTAATTGTACATTAACTGCCACATATAGCACATTTCACTCACAATGGGTTCACATTTGATTTATTCTTTCAATTGTTCCATTGCTTTTTAAAACATTGAGAGATGGGAAAACAATCATGTTTACACTATGATTATCTTGAACAAGATCAATACAAGTTTCCCCTGTGCAATCCTAACGATCGAACTTTCTTGTGGTGGCACGTGGGCCTGTGCAATGCTCAGTCGACTTCAGTTTAGTTCAGCAACAACGGACGCGGCTCGCTGTATGAGTGGGTCAACCGCTCGTTGCCGAATACACTGACAGTTGGGAGGGTTTATTCCTAATGAAAATTCATTTATACCGTCCTCTGTTTACCCAGCATGAAAAAGTGCCCGGTTAACAATTAATAGACAAGCGTAAAAGATAAGGTACCATTTAAGTCCACAAAGTTAAAATTTGGCGCTAAACGAAAGTTTTCAATAATCATCATTGGTTGTAGTATAAACGCTCACCAAGATTCTTATAGGAGGCACTCTTTGAATTAAATATCTGAGGCACATTATTTGATAATATTAAAAGTATTTGATAACATTTGGCTCAACCCAAAGATTGTCATTGTAGATAAACCTTATCTCGTCTTTCATAGTAAGAAATTTATCAGAAACTGAACAAAATGAAAGAATCTAATCCCATGACATCCTTAACTAAAGTCTAACTCGATAAAATGGAACATGCATGCTGACCTTTCTGATCAAGAGCAATGAAGGTTGACATTTCGGTTGAAACAGAACACAGCTCCACAATAAGTGAATAAACCAATTAACGATGGATGACAATATTCCATCTTTTACACAAATGCCATATGACGATAACAGCTCCATGTAACCAGGTAACAGCCAAAATGGAAATAATAACGTTTGGTAACTGGGTAATCCTACGCAAGATGGTATTTTCATCAGTCTGATTAAAATCGACCGTACTCCGAGGAATAAAATATAAAAAATATTGTCTCTATCGGGGCTCGAACCAGCCAGAACATCCTCTCCGTCTGAACCGGGCTGGTTGAAGTTCAAACCCCACTAGAGACAATGTTTTAACACTTTTTTTCCTCGAATTACAGTCGATTTTAATCAGACTGGTATTTTCATGTGCCCATCAAGGAGAGAAGTAGGCACTATTTAGATGATTCATATAAGAACCTTTAATTTTTCAAATAACTTCCATAAATGTGTTCATATTCAACAGTCTGTTTATGGGACGGGTTAAGTAGCATATATAATGTCATAATGTAACAGACATGTTTAAAGGGGCAGTAGCACGTTTTAAGGGGGGATATAAGGTGATGTAAGAAAAATGAAAATTAATGGTTCCAATTGAAAGACAATGCATTTAAACTAAATGGAGCAGTAATAATTCAAATATACAATGTAAAGTTAGCCATGCAATTTCTTTTTCTTGCACAAAATGAATTAAAGGTGTTCACACAAAATGGCCGCCCATTGATTTTAGGTAAATCTTCATACTTTGTTCTCTGACTATGGATAATAGGTTTGTGTTTTGACATTTTTGACAATATAAAAAAATACATTTAGCATTATCGTACAATTATCAATGAAAATTTTAAAATATAAATTTATCAAAAAAACGTGCTACTGCCCCTTTAAGACATGTCATTAGTTCCATTATACCTCTAAAAGGAGTATCTTACATTTATGTCATAATTAGGAGCGTCTTCATAAATAAGATCGTACCATCGTGATTGTATTTGCACAAAAAAGTCGCTTTAACGTTTAAACAGACATATATCAAGTATTTTTTAAAAAGATACAATTTTGTATGTTCGCTTCATTTGAATGTTTCGATTAAGCTCTGTAGTTTTCTAGACGCATTTTTTTCCTTTTATATCATAATGCTCCCGTTAATGTTGCAAAAACAATGATATCTACGATAAAATGTACCATATATTTGCAAATGATAAATTCCTCGTTGTTTCTTTCATTACTTTGTCACAATGGATTAACAACTTAACTCAACAATACATTGACGAAGTATTACAAAAGTTTTGATTTCACCAATCTCACAATGAAAAGTTGATATCAAATTTGAATTGCTCCAGAAAGCTATGAAGTTGATAGACTGTTCCTCTATCATCGGACAATGACACATCAATGTGTTCAGTACAGTCTCGAACACTTGGAAATTATGTTACTGGCTTTAAACTCAACATGATGACAAGGTTTTATTCATCTTCATCATCAATGAATCCTGGATGTGGATGGGAACGGCCTTTTTTGTTCAATAATTTGCCGAGCTCGTTCGAACAAAACAGACATTTCTTATAATTCACATAAGTGACATAGAGAACAATTTGAATACATTGTACAATAAATTTCATCTTTCAAAGCATATGTATACCCAATACCATAATTGATATATATCATTATTATTACTATATATATTGAGGGCTTGTTTTGATCAGAAGCAACACGTACCTTCTTTTATGAATTTCGATAACTTTAGTTAAAGGATTTTACAATAAACAATTATTAACAACTAATTCAAATCCTTTGCAACATTAAAACCAGTTAAGAACAACATTTTAGAGAAAAACATATTTTTCACGTTATTTCGGGATTCTCTTGACACACTGACAAAAAATGTAAAAAAATATTAGGTTTCAACTTCCGCGCTTCAAATAATATTGGTGTTTTCCTGACAATATGTTAGTTTTTGCATGAATCTGCAAATACTTTGCTTTTGTCGTTGCCATATTGATTAATTTATTAAGCATAGTTTGAAACATCACAAAATAAAATTGTCATTAATATAAATGAATAATGTTTTTCGTTCTTGGGAAATATAACATCGTGTTTCAAAATTAAATTGTTGAAAAAATTCTTTAATTTTGTCTGACTCTTAACGAATTTGAGCTCGTTTTTATATCTCTGAAATTGATTGAAACTACTGAATAAAGATTTTTACTTCTCACAATTCTAACTAATTTATCACATAATTTATCTTCATTTTGAAATCATATATCAAATTTAATTGAATCAGCTGAAATCTCTTTGCTAATATAACATCCACTCAACATGCAATTTGAATAAATGTGATAATATCATAAAACGGTCGTGATTATACATTAACTGCCACATATAGCACATTTCACTCACAATGGGTTCACATTTGATTTATTCTTTAAATTGTTCCGATGCTGTTTAAAACATTGAGAGATGGGAAAACAATGATGTTTACACTATGATTATCTTGAACAAGATCAATACAAGTTTCCCCTGTGCAATCCTAACGATCGAACTTTCTTATGGTGGCACGTGGGCCTGTGCAATGCTCAGTCGACTTCAGTATAGTTAAGCAACAACGGACGCGGCTCGCTGTATGAGTGGGTTAACCGCTCGTTGCCGAATACACTGAGAATTCATTTATACTGTCCTCTGTTTACCCAGCTGGAAAAAGTGCCCGGTTAACAGTTAATAGACAAGCGTAAAAGATAAGGTACCATTTAAGTCCACAAAATGAAAATTTGGCGCTAAATGAAAGCTTTCAATAATCATCATTGGTTGTAGTATAAACGCTCACCTAGATTCTTTTAGGAGGCACTCTTTGCATTAAATATCTTGGGCACATTATTTGATAATTTTAAAGTATTTGATAACATTTGGCTCAGTTGATTTCAACAACCCATATAGCGTCATTGTAGAAAAACTTTATCTCTTCTTTCATAGTAAGAAATTTTTGGAAACTGAAAAAAATTGGTTTCTTAATCTTAGAATCTAATCCCATGACATACTTAACTTAAGTCTAACTCGATAAAATGACACATGCATGCTGACCTTTCTGATCAAGAGCAATGAAGGTTGACTTTTCGGTTGGAACAGAACACGGCTACTCAATAAGTGAATAAACCAATTAAGGATGGATGACAATATCCATGTAACCAGGTAACAGCCAAAATGGAAATAATAACGTTTGGTAACTGGGTTATCCTACGCAAGATGGTATTTTCATCAGTCTGATTAAAATCGACCGTACTCCGAGGAATAAAATATCAAAAATATTTTCTCTATCGGGGCTCGAACCAGCCAGAACATCCTCTCCGTCTGAACCGGGCTGGTTGAAGTTCAAACCCCACTAGAGACAATTTTTCACACTTTTTTCCTCGAGTTACAGTCGATTTTAATCAGACTGGTATTTTCATGTGCTCATCAAGGAGAGAGGTAGACACTATTTAGATGATTCATATAAGAACCTTACTTTTTCAAATAACTTCCAAAAATCTGTTCATATTCAACAGTCTGTTTATGAGACGGGTTAAGTAGCATATATAATGTCATAATGTAACAGACATGTTTAAAGGGGCAGTAGCACGTTTTAAGGGGGGATATAAGGTGATGTAAGGACAATGAAAATTAATGGTTCCAATTGAACGACAATGCATTTAAACTAAATGGAGCAGTAATAATTCAAATATACAATGTAAAGTTTAGCCATGCAATTTCTTTTTCTTGCACAAAATGAATTAAAGGTGTTCACACAAAATGGCCGCCCATGGATTTTAGGTAAATCTTCATACTTTGTTCTCTGACTATGGATAATAGGTTTGTGTTTTGACATTTTTGACAATATAAAAAAAATACATTTAGCATTATCGTACAATTATCAGTGAACATTTTAGAATAATTACAAAATGGTTTTGTTACAGTAATTTTCGCGATTCTGATTGGACGAGAGCGCTCAAAAACCTGCTGCCATTTCTCGATGAATGCAGAAAAATTTGCAACCATACCATGTGCATTCATTCCTTGTGACGTCACAATCACCTGACGCAATAGTCCGGTTTTGACAGTTGCGAGTTACGTTCTCTTCTTCTTCCAATACAAGAACCGGGTTCTTAGTAGAACGTAATTGGTTCTGGGTGTGCATGCAGCGGCGAAACGACTGCCCCACAAGGTTAAAATGTTTAAGATAGTCCGTAGACAAAGAGGTTAAAACTATATACAGGTATGACAGGTAATCATGGCTGGACCGGTTCCTTGCTGGCGCTTGACAAGCCAGACTGGAACTGTGTGATGGTCTCGTACTCAGTTACTTGTGTGGGCAACAGGTTCCATTCCCTGATGGTTCTTGGAAAGAACGAATTGTGATAGACAGGGAGTGTCGATCTTTCCTGGTAGAACCTGTTGGTGCCTCTCGTCCTGGAGTCGTTTCGTCTCAGGTACAGATCTTTGTTGATACCAACTTGGCCATGCTGGATCTTATATAGCATACATAACCTGCTAACGTATCGTCGGTGTTGGAGGCTATCCCAGTGCAGATCCCTTGTCATTTGGGTGATACAGCCTGGTGTTCTGCTGGAGTAGTCATTGAAGACGTATCTTGCTGCCTTCTTCTGTACTCCCTCAAGGGCATTGATGTCACTAGCACAGTGTGGGTCCCATACCGTGGAAGCATATTCCAGTGCTGGTCTGACGATGGTGGTATATGTTGCTGCCTTAACGGTTTTGCTGCAGTCTTTGAAGTTCCGGCGGAGGAATCCAATGGATCTGTTACCTTTGCTGACTGTCATGGAGATATGCTCCTTCCATTTGTGGTCGTTTGAGACTGTGACGCCTAGGTACTTACTGGCTGTGTCTGTTGTGAGTGTGGTTCCATGCAGCTGGTAGTCAAAGGATAAAAGCTTCTTTTTGTTATTTGGTCTAATGTGTATGACGGAGCACTTTGAGGCATTGAAGCTCATTTGCCAGGTCCTCTCCCATACTTCAAGGGCTGTTAGATCATCTTGAAGCTTCCTGCTGTCGTCAATGCTACTGATTGGTCTGTAGAGTAGGCTGTCGTCGGCAAAAAGCCTTGCATCTGAGTTTTTACATGATTCAGGCAGGTCATTGATGAAGGCTAGGAATAAAAGTGGTCCTAGGACTGTGCCTTGGGGTACTCCTGACATTACATGAGCCTGGTCTGATTTGGTGTTTTCCAATATTACATTTTGTTTCCGGTCTCCGAGGAAAGACTGGATCCATCTGTTTGTAGTGTCTCTAACTCCATAGTAATTTAGCTTGTATAACAATCTTTTGTGGGGGACTTTATCAAATGCTTTAGCAAAATCCAGGAGAATGACATCTACTTGTTTCCCCTTTGAAAGACTGCTAGCTATTCCTTGTGTAGTTACAATTAGTTGAGTTTCGCATGAGCGTTTAGCTCTGAAGCCATGTTGGTTATCCTTTAGGATGTTGTACCTGTCAAAGTGGTCCATGATGCTGCTGTGGATGATGTGTTCCAGTATCTTACACGTGATGGAGGTGAGTGAAACTGGCCTGTAATTTTCAGCTTTGTGTTTTTCGCCTTTCTTGTAGATTGGTACAACCCAAGCATCACGCCAGTCCTGTGGGACTTCTCCCGTATTGATGGAGCGCTGGAATAGTGTTGTCAAAATTGGCGAAATTGCAGTAGCTGCTGCCTTCAGGATGAATGCTGGGACGGAGTCAGGGCCGGTCGCTTTGTGTGTTTTAAGTCTGAGTAGTAGTTTCAACACTCCTGCCTCATTGACCACTATGTCAGGCATCGATGCAAAGGGGCTGGTGCCTTTGTCCGGGATGCTGCTTGTATCTTCCTCTGTGAATACAGACTTAAATTGGTTGTTAAGGATGTTCGCCTTGGAGATGTTGTCGCTCTTCAAGAAACCATCTTTGTTTTTCAAAGTTGGAACTCCAGATGTTTCTTGACCTTTGCTTTTGATGAACGACCAGAATCTCTTCGGGTTTTCCTTGTATTCTGTACTGATCTCCTGCATGTATGCTCTGTGGGCCCTTCGTGTTTCCCATTGTAGCTCTTTTTGGATTCTTTTATATCTATCATTGTCCCTTTTTTTACCTGTTTTCCGGGCCTTGCGATGTGCCTTTTTCTTCCGTTTTATTGTTCTCCTGATGAGGGTGTTCATCCAGGGATGGGAGAAGCGTGCTAAGGTTGTCTTAGAGGGAACTCTGTCTTCAATGGTCTTGTGGATCAGTGATTTGAAGTCTTCCCACATGCTTGAGACGCTTGACTTGTTCTCATTGAGTAAAGCATGGCCGCCTGCTCTGATGTCATCTTTTATTCCTTCAATGTCTGCTCTTTTCCAGAGGTGGATCTTTCTTTTCTGTGGTTTTGGCCGCTGTGGATTTATTGACGAGTCATAGAGAACAATGTCGTGATCACTGTTGCCGATTGAAGGGAGGGGCTTGCATCTCAGCTTGAAACTTGGGTGGGTTGTAAACATAAGGTCGAGGGTGTTGTTGTTGCGGGTTGGGAAATCTACCACTTGTTCAAAGCTATTGTCGGCTACAATATCAAGGAAGGTTTGGTTAGTCCTTGCTGGGTATTGGTTCCCCTTGACGTTGAGGCTTTTCCAGTCTATGTCTGGGAGGTTGAAGTCCCCTCCGAGTAATACGATGCTCTTATTTCCCTTGTTTTTAAGGATTGATATATCTTCTTTGCAATGTTCAAGGTATTTGGTGTCAGTCATGTTTGGTGGTCTGTAAAAGGAGGCGATTGTTATTGCTTTTCCTGTGTCAGACTTGATGGTTCCGCTTATTAATTCAAGGTGTTGGCTGGACTGTACATTACACATCTGTAGTTCCTTCTTGGCGGCGATAAGGACGCCTCCATGTGCATTGCCTGGTCTGTCTCGTCTATGGATCTCGTATCCAAAGTCATTCGGTATTATCTCGCTTGATTTGATTGTGGGATCAAGCCATTTTCGGTACCCATGATAATATCCGGGTTAGTTTCGGAAATGAGGACTTCAAGTAATTTACCCTTCTTCTTGATACTTTGGAAATTGATATTAAGTGTTCGAAATGATTCAGGTCTTTTATGTTTCTTTGTGTTAGGTTTCGGCGATGAAGACATAATTGGGGCTTCGCTGTGCTGGAGAGAACAGTCTGTGAGATTAAGTGTATCCGGACTGTTACTGGATTCTAGAGTTGAAGGTATGGATATGTCGGACACACTGTCAAGCACTGAGGGATTGGTGGAGGCGTATATTGATCTATCGGATGTCAGGTTTTCATTATCTGGCTCAGGGACTGTGTAAAGCAGTGAAGAAGTGTTTGGTTTTTCACATGAAGGGCATATCCATGTGTCTTGACATTTTCCAAGTCTGCTAAATTCTGTAGTTGACATGCCTAGGCATGATTTGTGGATCCATTGGTCACAGTCATCGCAGGCGATTGAGTTAAGTTTACATGCCTTACTGCAGATACCACAAGGGAATTTAGGTCTTCTTGGGCCTGGGTTTGGTTCAATACCACTTATAAGTAATAAAGTTAGTTTTGATGAATTTCTTTCATGAATGCATGAAATCGGAAACTGATTAAAGATTTTATTTCTCGCATGGCGAAACCAATAGTAAATCTGGGTTGAGTGGGAGAGTTGTGTTGTTCCAAAGGTAAAGTTGAATACCTGTAAATCCGTGATCTGTGGATATCCTTCCGTATTTGATAAGGCAACACTTACATACCTTGTTTGGTGTTGTCCCTCATGGTTGTAAATAAACCAGTAAGTAAAGCAAATGATCCGTAAAGCGAAGAGACACATTGTTTACACTCAGTTGGTAAGTGCAGCCATCTTGGTCACGGTCCAGTGAATATGTCAAAAGTAGCTGAGGAGAAGATTTACTGCAGGTGGTTGATTCAGGTTGAAAACTTGCTTTCTATCCAGTGAGATCAATATCTATGTTGATTAACTGCTGATAGAAGGTGATTTTGATCATTAGATTTCAGTAGGTATCATGAAATGTTTTGAAATATTGAGAGCCGAGATGTAGGACAACCGATCGCCACGCATGCGCACTTCTGTTGCAAAGACAAGTATAACATATCTTATCACTTCCCAACTGCGTTTGTAACAAGTATATATATTCCTCTCCCTAACACAATCCATACATTCACCGGAAAGACTGCATTTTATTAACTACGAGTCCTAAAGCTTGTTCGCTCCGAGCGTCTCGCAAACGGCGGACATTTTGAACGTCGTGTGATATGCTAATTAGGGTTATTCCGAAAATGCGGATTCCGGTTAAGACGAATTGTGATTGCATGTGTGTCAATGGTTGCGAAAACGAAATGAAATCTTCGGCCGTTTTAGTTTATGGAGTTCTCAATTTTGATTCAACTTTGTATTGTTTCGTGTAACAAACCACAATCTCACGACATTGATGACAGATTTTTCGAAAAATTATTAGGAAAAACTTTGTTAAAATGTTGATTTTGTAATTATAAGGATTGTTTTACATGTTTTGTGCCTCTATCGATGTATAACAGCAACAAATTTTGTATAAAATCGCTACGCTACGCTACGCGATTTTATACAATTTGTTGCTGTTATACATCGATAGAGGCACAAAACATGTAAAACAATCCTTAAATATAAATTTATCAAAAAAAACGTGCTACTGACCCTTTAAGACATGTCATTAGTTCCATTATACCTCTAAAAGGAGTATCTTACATTTATGTCATAATTAGAAGCGTCTTCATAAATAAGATCGTACCATAGTGATAGTATTTGCACACAAAAATCGCTTTAACGTTTTAAACAGACATATATCAAGTATTTTTTAAAAAGATACAATTTTGTATGTTCGCTTCATTTGAATGTTTCGATTAAGCTCTGTAGTTTTCTAGACGCAATATTTTCCTTTTATATCATAATGCTCCCGTTAATGTTGCAAAAACAATGATATCTGCGATAAAGTGTACCATATATTTGGTAATTATGAATTCCTCGTTGTTCTGTCATTACTTTGTCACAATGGATTAACAACTTAACTCAACAATACATTGACTAAGTATTACACAAGTTTTCATTTCACCAATCTCACAATGAAAAGTTGATATCAAATTTGAATTTCTCCAGAAAGCTATGAAGTTGATAGACTGTTCCTCTATCATCGGGACAATGACACATCAATGTGTTCAGTACAGTCTCGAACACTTGGAAATTATGTTACTGACTTTAAACTCAACATGATGACAAGGTTTTATTCATCTTGATCATCAATGAATCCTGGATGTGGATGGGAACGGCCTTTTTTGTTCAATAATTTGCCGAGCTCGTTCGAACAAAACAGACATTTCTTTTAATTCACATAAGTGACATAGAGAACAATTTGAATACATTGTACAATAAATTTCATCTTTCAAAGCATATGTATACCCAATACCATAATTGATATATATCATTATTATTACTATATGTATTGAGGGCTTGTTTTGATCAGAAGCAACACGTACCTTCTTTTATGAATTTTGATAACTTTAGTTAAGGAGGATTATAGGTTATGGTTTTCATGAGGGAGATAATTTAACAGGTGCTCTTGGCACTAAAACAAAACATGGAATGTGTGAAATGTGCTTTGGACAATTAATATAATGTTTGTCATTTAAAATTGAATAGCAGTCATCTGTAAATTTATCAAATCACTGACATTATCACTGAGATATATTCATGAATGTTTTTTTTGTAATCCCTTACATATACTGATGGAAATGAATAAAGGAACGCATGTATTGATGGTGATATTAATGGTCATGGGTTTTTAATCAAGTATATTTCCAAATTAGGTGCACATTGCAATAACTCATATCTCATGACCTTGACATTTGACCTTCAAGGTCACACAATCATTGAACACATTTTATTGAGTATAACAATCATGAATTGATTTAAAGTGTTCATAGTTACAATTAAGCATTTTCTCTAAACCATGCTTAGTCATGACCTTGTTGTGACCTTGACCTTAACTGTTCAGTTTTTGTGAAGTTTCCACCGCCGCCTCCGCCGCCGCCGCACTCGAAATACTAGCTATAACTTTTTTCCTGTAATGTTCCACAGGAGATATCGCTTGAGATAGCAGATTTTGAATAATGCCCTGTCAACAATAGGGATATAACATCACAAACGTTTTGCATCATCAGAAATGACGTCACAATGGTATGACGTCATAAACACAACGACGCCACAATTCTATGACGTCATGAACACCATGACGTCACAGTGCTATGACATCACTGGTTTAGGAGTTTTAGAGCTATTCTGGTATCAAAGATGTACATTTTTCATGCAAATTTGATGAAAAAGGATTTTGGATGATAAATATAATCTCACCCTCGTGTCTTCTGATATCAAATATATCAACACAAGCCTCGGATGTTTGTTACTTTTATCAACTTGTGTTGATATATTTGATATCAGAAGACACGAGGGTGAGATTCTCTATATATCTCCAAAATAAATTAATTGCATAGTTTATGTTGTGATTTCCCTGGTTTATGCTACACTCCCAATACAAGTTTATTAATTACGGAGTTGTAGTATCATTATAAAAAACCAGTGATGATCTGATCTGTTTGATCTGATAGTCTTATCAAATCTCAACCTTGTCCTATTCATGTCAGCAACGTCTCATAAATTAAGCATATCCTTTTTTCCATGAAACGCTTTTTGAAGACTGATTTTAGGCAAATGAGAAGATACTAGCTTAGACTCATTGAACATTGAACACTCTGGTAGTTAACAACAATATGATATGACACAAACTGCTATTGATGTAGTACAGTGGTACGCATTATATATCATTTGTACTGACAAATATGGTTTGTTAAGTTTTCTGTTGGTATTATTCTTGATATTTCATAAGCTTAAAAAGCTGCAAAACAAAAAGTTAAATAGACACAACCTCAACAACTATGATAAAACCACAAAATGATCTGCTTTCCACCATTTGGTCTCGTTGCTATAAGACTGACAATGTGAAAACAGAGTTTTATGAACTACTCACATAAGTACATGTATGTACTTTTAAAATGTTATGCAGTATGAACATTTCTTTTAACATGTTAAAAGAAATTTTGATAATTTGCTCAGAACGTTTAAAACTTAATTACTTATAGCATGACAATCATGGTTTTCAACCTAAATATATATATGTATATGGAAAGCATGAGTGGTGCGCAAAAAACTGTTACTTGATAAATTTCTCAATTTGTTAAATTTTTGACCACCAGTTTTTCTCATTTCTAATCACTTATTCTTCGAAATATATGCATGTAAAGATTTAAAGTCAGCTCTCCTGTGTATATGAACTTTCCTTTGTCTTCTGACAGCCTTAGCCATAAAGCAAAGCATTATTCTAATAAAAAAACATAAATGGGGTAATGCCTGTCTGTATTGATCACTGCTGTTTGAAATCAACAAAGATGTTTGGTATGATCAAAGCAAAAGGTATTAATAACACCACTCTTTGATCAGCTGATTGAAGCATTTCAAGTAGAAAGGAAACCTAGTTAGAATTGAATGTTTTGACATTGAGCTATGAGAGCAGCCAAAATGTGAAGAAATTGTGAGATGTTGAACAATAGTTAAATGCTTAAGTTCTTAATGCTTGAGTTAACACTTTCTTTGATGCAACTTGTTAAAAACTTAACACGATGCTTTAAAATATTCATTACACATTACATCAAATCATGAATAGACTTTAAAAGCATTCCAAACTTGTTTTCCCGCCTGACAAGACCAACGTTAAAAACAGAAAAACGTTATTGATATCTTGTTTCTTAAGTTTGTCTCCATTTAATTTAAAGTTTTATCTGAAGACAAAATATCATTCTTAAAATCAATATGCTTTTATGTAATTCGTCTGAGGTTTCAAAATAGAACGTAAATGGACATTTCATAGTTGTTTTACTTGTCTAGAAAAAGCGCACAAATATTTGAACCAAAAATAGCAAATTTCAAAATAGATATTGATAATTGCATAAACTTGAAGAAGGTACTACAGTTTTATTTAGCGAGCAATTCGAGGATATGTGTCTGTTTTGCTGATGAACATTTGCTGAGGGAAATTAATTCACTATCAATCGGACAACATTTTTGTGGTTAAACAAATAGCAAATCTTCAAAACCATTGTATCAATATCAGTACTAGTAGAACGAGGAGTAGGCAGGTACATTTCACACCATATCATCAATAATCGTTTAGATTAATAAAATACTCATTTATATTTGACATTGTTGTCTGCAAACTGCGTCAAATAATAATGCATTTACAATTTTTTTGCAAATTTTTCTGCAAAAGGAAAGTTTATAAAGATTCACAATGAAAATAAGTTTATCACAAACAAATCAAAATAACATCGAGCAACTTTATTGAACTACTGCAATATCTATTTTTATGTAATAAAGGATAACCCAAAAACTATTCTCATGAAGTTTATAAAGTGACAACTGTTGTGGAAATGAAAGTTCTTGAACAGAATCGATATCAGTCTCCCTCCTCCAACCTCAGGCAATCAAGATCATCAAAGATGGTAAACGTGAAGTGATAGCTGGTAGATTCCCAAAGTGAAGCATTCTTTGTCTTGAGTTTATCTGTTATGCAGTTTTTATCAAAGAATTGTTGTTCATATAATGTTCGTGTCAATACGAAATATATGTTGGAGCTGTTCAGTCTGATACCACTGGTACCATGCATATGATACATCATTCTGATATGCAAAATGTAAACAGAGGTATGACTTTGTACTGGGATTTCTTTGGTGTTTTGGAGGGGAAATTACATTTGAAAACCTAACAATTCAGAAAAAAGAGCAACTATGGCCATTTTATTTGATTAAGGTTGCATGAAATTAACTGACTAAAAACGACTTTCTTCAATGCTTTTTATAAACTGTTTTCTTGGTGCTTCTCTATATAGACGAAAGGCCTTATGAATAACTTAAAAGCATTTGGAAAGATTCGTTTTATGAGAGATTCGTGTAAGATTTCATCCTAAAGTGGCAAAGATTTTAACCAATGTTCAATGTACTTTAGGTCCCAATAATTAGTTAAGGTTCATAACTATCCAACTCAGATCATGTTTCTTCATACAACCAAGGTGCATTTTTAGACAGCAAATCAAGTGGAAGTGAACAGATAATCTTGTGATACAAAAAAAACCATTATTCACTTTAAAGGGGCAGTAGCACGTTATTATACGGTGATGTCAGTAAAATGAAAATTAATGGTTTCAATTGAAAGACAACGCATTTAAACTAAATGGATCAGTAATAATTCAAATATATAATGTCAAGTTTAGCCATACGATTCCTTTTTCTTACACAAAATGAATTAAAGATGCTATATCATACTTGCAATATTTTTTAAAGTATTTTTAATGTAAACGTTGTATTTTGGGGAAAATCGGACCAAAATTCATCAAATAGGAGATAATTTACCAAAAAATACCGAAACGGCAGTCGACATAAGGGCGAATCAAGTGTGGCCTTTTCACAACTTCCGGTTTCTAAATGTACGCTTGAAAACCGTCTTTGTCGCGCTCAACTAGATTTTATATTCTTTTTCTCCAAATTAGGTTTTCGTTGCTGTCAAAGATGATACCCATCGAACGCAATTACGGTAGTTGAGACACGGTGTAAATCCTACCAGGATAATGATTACGTCACCGAAAGCGGGTTCGCTAAATGACATGCCCTTTCTAGGAGGGGTACTGTGCTTGAAGCTTCGAAATAAGTATGTTATTGTTGATTAAACAATCTAAATATGATATCAAAATTTCGACGGAAGATTTTTCTACAAAGTGATGTATTTCATTTTTCAATAGCTAAGTTTCATCCTGAACCGCTTGCAAGTATGATATGGCTGCCCATGGGTTGTAGGTGCATCTTCATACTTTGTCCTCTGACTATGGATAATTGGTTTGTTTTATGAGATTTTTGACAGTATCAAAATAATACATTTAGCATTAACGTACGATTATCAGTGAAAGATTTGAAATATAAAATTATCAAAAAACGTGCTACTGCCCCTTTAAGGGACCAGAAAGATACTTGTTCACTAAAGCTCTGTGTAGACCAGAAGGAACTATTATATGATGCTACAGGTAATGGTGTAGACTGGATTTGAAATTTAGCAATCAAATCTATTCCAAACTGTGTTAGAGTGTTAGGCAACCAGAGACTACATACCAATTATCTATGCCATAGTAAACAGGAAGCCAAGCTTTTATCTGTTCTGATTACCTCCCGTATATGTAGATTTACTTCAATTTGAATACTTTTAAGGAATTGTCATTTTATCGTTACTGTCTCCATTTTCCTTACATCATTAGACATGGACAGTAAGAATCTAAGGGTTTAAACATTTAAGAACAATCAATGATATTCGAAATGCCAATTCAGTATTGATTTTTCAAATATCTAAATATGTTTAAGAGCTTCATTTCACAATGATAAAATTTAAACAGCTAACAAATGGCACTGTTAAATATCGGTTAAATAACTAGCTTCTGATTGCATTGCTTTTTTCTCTTTCAGAAAGCTCTTTCAGGTTTTTAGGAATTGGCATGTTATCCTGACATTGTGGGTTAAGGTACATGTCTACGCTACAATACTTCTATATGCACATCATGGTAATGCTTAAATCTTAGTGTTAAGGTTGAAATAATGACCTCTGACGGAGTGAATATATGTGATAACCATCGAGCAATCAGCACGAGAGTTATCACAGTTATTCACAGTCAGGGTCATTATTTCACATACAGGACATGGCAATGGTAGATATTTCTTTTCTTTTATAATTATTTTTAGTGTAAATCATAAGAGAGACATTGACACTTCCCCTTTCATCTGAAAAAGTTAAATCTAAAATTATTTTATAAACATATGAAGAAGTGTAAAGATAACAGGTAAATATTAGCAATTTTTGCGCTAAATGCTTAAAACATATTCCACTATGTCAAGTCAATTGTAATTGATGTTTTCGCTAATGATTATTTGCTAAGAGTTCTTTTATTTCTTGTATGTTGAAATAAATATTGACTTCAATAAGACATATTTCCTCCAAGTGTTAATAGCGAAAGAGTCAGCAACCCCTACATAGTGCCTGACCAGCTAGAAAGTGTTAATAGGCAACCTCGATCATCACGGCTGTCAAACTTCAGGTTCGTGAAGCAAAACAGACAGAAACCTTTGAGTGATATATTACTGTGGATATTTAGTGGAGAAAGCAACTTGTCTTTTCAAGAACAATGAAAAGCTAATGGCATCGTGAAGGATTTTACAGGCGCCTTACAAAGAAGAAAATGGTTGTCAGAGGTGTGAACAGAAAAATTGTGTGATGTGGTGTCGACTAATGAAAAGAGAAAATGATGACAATTTTTTAAGACAGTCATCTTTACTGACGAAAGTCAGTTTGTTATTGGCAACAATTATCTTGTATATATTTGGAGAAAAGAGAATGAAGCAATCTGACCCGAGTGTGTGTGTGCCCCCTCAAACCCGGAAGTTATACGAAGATCAGCTACGGTATTGAAGGATGTACAGCATTGAAGAATGTACTGAGCGTTTCTTGTCCAAGAAAGACCTGAAAACCCACCTCATGTCTGTAAGGCACATGGGGGCTTAGTATCATCTGCCCCTGGCCATTACATCTAGCGTAAGAGCAATGAACTGAGGGCATACCTTGCAGAAGATCATGGAGAGGAGGAAAAAGGCCTGAAGTTTGCAACAAAAGAATCTGTTTGTGACTGGCCCTTCACCCTGGAGACTGTCCTAGGGTGCTCAGACAAGACAGAGGTTGGCCGGAAACTAAAGGAGAAGGTCCCCTTGTGGGGCAAGACACAGAGCAAATAAGGGCATGAATGATCCAAAGTCATCCCTGTGGAAGGTTTTCCCACTCAAGTCAAAAGCCAACGTTTGTAATTTGCAGCCAGAGATCCCTGGATAGGACCGTTTCAAAATCAAGAAGATTAGCCTTGAGCCACAGCCCTGATAGGCCCAATAATCTTTGCCTCGCCTCATTTAATGTCCTGACTGACCATAAAGATGTTTGTCCTAGACAACTTCAATGATGATCGTCCAGCCAACTTCACTAGGCTTCATGACATTGCGGTGCATGCCAAGATCCAGAGATCAAGACTCTTAAGTTATCCAGGCAATAAAGAGATGGCTTCTCTTATGCAGGATGGCTCTAAGTCCTAGAGCCGAGGATCTCAAAAGCTTACTGACACTGAGTATCAAGTTGCCAAAGTTGGGCTTTTGGCATGGCACTGTGTCATGGCCAAATCATGCGCATAGATTATATGACTGAAAATATCCTAGTCAGGCCCGTAGCAAGCGGAGGGGCCTGGAGGGGCCTGGCCCCCCCACTAATTCTACGGGAAAAAATTTGTAAAAGAAAATTACAGACTATCAAAATTCCAGCTCCCCCGAATAGGGAATTCAGCCCCATACAACCTCACAATCCATAAAATAAGCACGCAAAGCATATGAAAAACCCTGATATGAGACCTACAACAATGGTTCAAGCCATAAACCAAAGCATGATCCTAATAAAAACATAAATGGGGTAATGCCTGTTTGTATTGATCACTGCTGGTTGAAGACAACACAGATGTTTGGTATGATCAAAGCAAACGATTTTAATAATACCACTCTTTGATCGGATGATTGAAGTATTTCAAGTAGAAAGGAAACCAAGTTAGAATTCAATGGTTTGACATTAATCTATGAGAGAAGCAAAATGTGAATTCTTATGAGATGTTGAACACTTGTCAAATGTTTAAGTTCAAAACGCTCAATTTAACACTTTCAACACATCACAATGTGCACAAATGCTCACAGTATTAGCATTTCAATCCTTTATTTCCCCTTGACAAGACTAACGTCAAATACAGAAAAGAATGTTAATGTCTTGTTTCTAAAGGTTAAAGTGTGTCTCCATTTTAACCAACATTGAAAGTTTTGTCTTACGAGAAAGTAACATTCAAGAACAAATTATTTACAAATGGCTACGAATATAGATTTTAATGATTGCATAACGTGAAAAAATAATACATTCTCACAGCTTTGTTACCAGGCAATTTGAAGAAATTGGTCTTGTTTGCTTGTGAATAGAGGGGACATTATTTTCGTGGTTGCATATCACCTACTGTTATCAATAATATTACAAAGGGGGAAAAGATAAACATGGCTACTTATGCAGGAACATTCCTTAACATCATATCATCAATTATCTTGTATATTGTTCTTGTGATATCTTGAAAACCTCTTGCGTATTTGAAATAAATGTCTGAAAACTTTCAAATATTAATGCAAACAAAACTATCTTTCTAGACAGATATGTCTGCAAAAGGAGAATGAAATCGTATATAAATTTACTGTGAAATGAGTATTTCACAATCAATATAAGAAACCATTACGTCTTAATGTAAAACAGGATAACCCTCATTCATTGAAAATTATTCTCTTGAAGTATATGAAGAGACAACTAATGTTTATATGAAGGTCCTAAACAAAATCGATTTCAGTTTCCCTTCTTCAACCTCAGGCACTCCAGATGATCAAATATGGTAAGCTTTAAGAAATAGTTGATCCAGCTGTTAATCACTCTTTATCTTGAGCTATCGCCTGTTTATTTTTTTATCAAAGGTTTGTCGTTTGTATTATGTTCTAGTCAATACAGGCCATTTGTGATAACTTGATACCATTGTCAATCTAAAGTGGTTATAGTTGATAGATTTGATTTTAATACTGTTATTATTTGCTTTTGGACGTAAACAAATACACTATTATTATGATAAACAGTATATTTATATCATTACACTTCAAATCGTAGTTTTTGTTTTTTGTTTGTGTATTTAATGATGACATCACACGACAAAAGCGGTCTATTGATTTATTTCAATGTTCATTAGGTTGACAGGGTGTGTTTCTTGGTCTCAAGTGACCTTTACCTGTTCTTCACCTTTTGGGTAACATAGACTACAGGATTGTGGTTTCCGGTATGTCTTTTTAGCAATTTCAGCTCATGTAACGTGTTTCCCCTAAAAGAAAAATATAATTATTACAGACATTTTAGCATTACTGATGATAAAATTAAAGTAATAAAAATTTAACATTCTGATTTTAGATTTAGTGTAAAATATTTCATTGACATGTACTGTATGTCAAAGGGTCCAGTATCTTTGTTAACACTCTATCAGACATTTCCAAAACAGGATTGCCGTTTTTTAAATACTTGTCACAAGAACCCTATGCAAGGTCTTTCACACATCGGTTTGCTTAGGTCCAGTGTGAAACCAAGTGTGTTTAAGCCCATCAGAGAATGATAATCTGTTACACGAAACAAAAGATAGTTTGTACTTTCATAACAGTTTGATAGAAGAATGCATGTATGTGTCTGAACTTGATAGATTTAAAGTAAAACCAAAACTTACTAATTTCTTTCATATACTGTGCATATTTCTTTATTACTCTGAGCAAGATTAAAAATGGTGTTTCCTTTAATTGTCCATGCATTAAAACATGTAAATTCAGAAATGGAATACAGAGCTGAAATTCATATACACTGATATTATACACTTTGATTTAACTCTCGGATGTAAACACATTGTAAAATTTGAAAAGACGTACAACATGGTTGAACAATACTTTGATGTGAAAACATGTTGGGTCTTTGTTAAAGTGTACTTAATGTATTTAATATTGATAGGACATTGTTTTAATGTTTTACACTATGGCAATAAATATCTTAAACTGTAAACATTTCAAAATAAAAGGTGTGCACCATTACACACAAAGTTAACGCCATATTCGGTTGTTTTTTTTCAGAACAAGAAAATGAATTTAACTGTAACAAGTATCGATTTGCTACTTTGAATAGCTTGTCAAGTCATTGTTTAACAATTATCCAACTATTCATGTTGCCTGTTTATGTTCACCTCTCTCCAAATGCTGGTGTTTGACGGGATCAGGTTAACAATTTGTAGGATGTCCCTAAAACAAACATGAGTAATAATCTAGGTGGAGAAGTTTGGATTGGCGAAAGTAATTCTTCTAGGGACCCTCTCCAATAGAATACATATAACGAGATGTGACGGAAACAGATATATCTGCGAGGACTGCAAGAAACAAGATAAGCCTTTAAAAAGGCATGCTTGGTGCCACATAGGCAGATTAAGGGGATTGTGATGAGTCGACCAACTTCTTTGAGAGGCAATTTTGGTGATTAGTGAAATATACAACACTGGATAACAGCACTAATATTAGCACGAGTATTAATCAATCAAAGTTAATTTCTATCAACACGAGTAAATGAAAGTTTTGAATATGTTTACGTTTATCATCGGTTTTTGGTGTATTTCATATCAAAAGATACGAGGGTGATATTCTATTTATCATCTAAAATCCACTCTTTTCTCAGAGAAAAAATGTACGTCTCTGAACACAACAATACTAGATTTTCAAGACAATGATGTCATTGCATAGTGACGTAACTATGTTTATGATGTTATCGCATTGTGATGTAGTTACTCGATGACATAAAAGCAGTGTTTGTTGCAAAACGTACTACCAAATAAATTATAAATACATGTTTTCAACGTAAACATTTAGTGACATCGTATGACTTGTAACGTGGTCGTAAATGCTCTAACTATTAGTAAACCAGTAGTCACTAAGCAAAGAATCTAGCTCAACATCAAATTTAAATATTACAGTTATGAATTGTCATCTCCTTGTACGTGATAATTCCATGAAATAATTGAAACAAATCACACCTGAGGTCATGATTTAAATGGTAAAGCTCAAATGAACGCCTTTACTGATATTTCCATAAAATTAAGTACGTCATCTATCAACGCATGTGACAAGAAGTTCTATACAGTCTGTAAACTAAGTTTATTGATCAATATCTAATTATCAATAGCCTTATCGATTCATTGAAACACTAGTGACATCAAGAAGTAGAGGTATAGTCTAAAAGCACATGTC
Organism: Steromphala cineraria; assembly: GCA_916613615.1. NCBI lineage: Eukaryota > Metazoa > Mollusca > Gastropoda > Trochida > Trochidae > Steromphala > Steromphala cineraria. The sequence continues at coordinate 47,635,458 of OU744726.1, forward strand.
ATGTGAATAAAAGAACACCATACAAGATTCTGAGTTTTATTGAATGACACCTGACATATGGGTTACATTTTACTGGGATTGAATCCAAGAATTGAAGAAGGACACACGAGTGTAGACACTTGGGTAGGATCCAGAGCAGGAACTGATGCCCCAGGAGGTGATTCCAGTCAGAGTGCTTCCAACAACCATTGGGCCACCGCTGTCACCCTGCAAAAAGCAATATTCAAATTAAATCGTCATATTGTAAATGAAATGTCAATTATCATTAGCTTTTACATGAGTTAAAAAAAATGTTATTCATTTCATCATGTGTCCACTCTATTAGGACAAAGTAAACTTACACTGCATGCAGACTTTCCGCTAGCAAAGATACAGATGTGTCCACTGTTGACGGTGGCGCCACTGATACCAGACCATCTGCTGCTACAGTCACTGTTGGAGAGAACGGTCATGTCGACCTTCTGCAGGTTATTAGGAGTAGATCCTCCGCCTGGTGAAATGTAGAACAATAGGAAATCATTTAGTTACATGCTTTCAAAAATATAAATGCACAACTGTGTTTCAGTACATTTGTGTAAGTAAAAGCATCGGGTTACATATATATCAATGACTTTGTTGAATTATAGAATGTTTAGTACATAACATATGTTTTATAACATATGCTCCAATTGTAAAAATATGGAGAATATTTTACATCTAGATGTTAAGAAATATCTGCAATTTTGAAAACACTTCACCTGAGAGTCTTCCCCATCCTGAGATGGTAGCGGTTGAACCAGTGTAGTCAGCGCTTCCTGAGGCCAGAGTGACAGCTTCGACAGCTGAGCTTGAAGTATCCATGGTGGTGGTCAATCTGAGCACTGCAATGTCATTTGGGTAACCGGCAGCATTACCGTTGTAGCTGGGGTGCTGTGGGTCATCATGACAATTTCTTTATAAATACTAAGTACTAACAAACATTAAAGGTGTCAGTTTTGCACATTTGTTTTTTTACATATTCATTTATTATCATTTCATTCCTGTTTTCAATTGTTCATCAATCGAGCCTATCACCTTAATTCAATAAATTATTTTTGTTATTTGATTTCAATCTTCTAGAATATCCCTTAAAGGAGATGCAAATCTATATATTATATTGAATATGTATTTGAATAGATATTTAACTTACGTTGGTGTATGAAGTAACATCTGAATACTGTTCAGTTCCGTCAACGTTGTTCATTCTCAACATACCAAAGGCCAGACGGTAACTGCTTGCACTGCAAAACGTATTTATGATTGGAGCATAAAAGCAAAATTTAAGAGGTAAGAGCTTGCACTGCAATATCTTAGCATAAAAAACATTCTTTTGTTTTTTTAAATCACCAACCTTTAAACTTGTCAGTGTATATCAACTTGAAAAGGGGGAAAGGGGGAGAGGTCACCTGTTAGAGAGACAGTGGGCAGCAGAAAGAGCCTTGCTTGAGGTGTAGAGGACACAGCCACAGATGTGGAACCAGCTGCTTCCACTCCTCACCTGAAGACTGCCCTGCCAGGGAAACTCATTAGAAGCAGCATTGCTGCCTCCAACGATGTGAGAACTGATCTCAGCTGAGACACAGGCTATTGGTAGAAAAGAACAAATATATGATTAATGGGTTGGAAGTAGTTTATATTGCTGATTTATCGTAGGTCTGAAAATAACCATCCTGTTGATAACAGATATTGCACCATAGCGTTTACCATGATATGATTATGTACAGCATCGTATCAAATTATACTGTAAAGAATTGAGATAACATTTAATTTAATCCATAGATAAATTGGTGAATGATTATCTTTTTCAACAGTTCTTTATTTTGATGTCTAAATAAGAACAAATTTATAAAGTGAATATTGTGTTAGACAACAAGTTGTAAATTAGCGATCGACACAGGTACAGGATTATAATGAAAAGTACAAATATATGATTTACTGGTGTCATGTGTCCATAACAAATTTGGCAAATGGCTATCTTTTCCTAAAACTCTTTATGTTGATTAACTAATAAGAGCAAACATTGTGTATCAGTGTATATTGTGATCGATGTCAAACTGTCAACTATATAGTTGCCGATACAGGTACAGGATTATGATGAAGAGGAATACATTGATGACAACTTCTTTATTCATGATATGTGACGTTTGACAAAGTTTATTATGTGGCTGACCCGAGAACGACACAAGAACCTGTGGCGAAACGTCACAGACCATGAATAAAGCAGTTGTCATATATATGTTCTTCAAAATGCCTTTCAAAGAAGGTATAATGTCTATGGATAAGGGAATGGTTTATTTCTGTTAAATGTTTCCAAGTGATAAAGGATCGTACATATTGTGCAGGAAAAATATATTTGCTTTGTGCTGGCATCTTTCATAGTATCACTGTTTTGAGAGACTGACATATTTTATAATTCATTATCTAATTCTTGTATACAAATAATTCAATCACATTATATGTAGCTTGAATATAAACAATAAAGTAAAGTAAAATATTATCATAGAAATAAAAACAACATAATCAATCATGTCCATGAATTCTAAAGCACAACAATTTGTATACTAGTGTGGATCAATAAACCAAAATGTCTACTGTCTAGTAATATCGTATCATAGCTTCAATCATACACCAATGTTACATGAAGAAGTAAACAATAAGTGAAAACTGTTTCTATAGTTTTTATGTTTTAAATGAGAAGTAAGATATGATTTGCATACAGTAAATATTGATTCATGAGACTAGACGTTGTTTAAAGGCTACAATACGTACTTGACCATTTGGTATGAATTATTTGAACCTAATCTTACTGATCAACGTTTTTCCCAACTTATTGAATAAATAAGGCAATACAAATTATACTTACCAACCAGGACACAGAGGAGGGTCACTGTAATCATCTTGATCGTCTGGTGAGTAGAGACGTGGTACTGAGCTAGTTACCTAGCGTCCTCTATATACCTTCACTCAACACAACACACGCTCTTTTCTCACACCCATGCAGAAAACTTACTGCCAACTTTCTACTTTTTTGTGAAATTATGATAGAAAACACGTCACGATATACTCCAAGGGCACTTAAATCGACAGGTGACTCTATTTTAATGTACAAGATTGGTGTGACTCCTCCACCAGTCTACTTGATGACCCAACCCTTTTACAAATCCATGCATGTTTCTGCTCTTTTGAATTTTAATTCATAGTAAATGTTTTTTTTTAAATGTGGAGAAAAAAAATCAAATTACTTATATCATAGAAAAAATCTTTATGTCATAGTAGTATTTGTATTTAATCTGTTATGATAAAACCTGTTCTTTTTTAATCAAACAATCGTATTTTTCTATCCTATATTTTTATATCGTTTAAACAAACATTTAAAATGCACATTGAAGATCGTGTACTGCGCCACGTTTTGGGTGGAAAGTATGGATCAACTATGTACTGTAAAATCATTCATTTTCGCCGGGCATTATTTTCGCGCTTTTTTCAAGAGTGACATATTCGCACGGTGTATTTTTCGCGCAAATCATATCTGCTAAATACTATTTTATGTCTCATCCTCCGAAAGTGCTGTCAGAATCATTTATCTCATTTTTAAAGCTACCCTCTCTTTAAGCACGAGTATTTTTTGCACAAGGCGGATTCAGCACAAGTAGAAAAACTACGTTTACTTCACAAACGTTGACCTTATGTTGAATAAAAATTTGTGTATAAAACATCAGTTCTTCTTTCCTCATAGACCTCCCTTTATAATAGTTCCAAACTCTACGCTGTTCTAGAGTCTAAACCAAATAAATGATGACAAGAATCATTTTTAATCAGCAAAACGGTAATCAATCAATCGTTGGAAAATCAGAAGTGTGACATAACTATAGTATAACTGTATACATTTAGTTTATATATAATATTATAAGTATGTAAGTGTTCGAGAACAGGTATAACGGTGATGATGACGTCAATATGCAATTCTTGTCAATCTCTGTACCAAAGTGCTTAGGTAGATTCACAGTTCGCTTTAGGCTGATCCGGGAGAACCTGTCCTCATATACATGTACCTACACCCCATAAGACTTACCAATTCAAATCTTATATAAATGTTCTCTTCATAGTTAAAACACAGAGAAAGGGAGAGAGAGAGATGAGGTCATAGAATCCCCCCCTTAACAAAATTAAAATCTAACTGCCTAATTTTGTTTATATGAAAACGATATTTCAACAAATATTCCTTTATTTATAAACGAATTAATAATCTATTTCGCTGGGATGATGCTATTGCGATAGATTGAAATACATATTGTGATAGGTTTAATCCTATGCAACAGTTTGTACATTTATTCATGGTCTTCTGCTAACGTGTTTGTTTAAAAGAATTACTGCTCTAACACACTTGTCATACACTCAGGTATCAAACATCCCTTCAGTTCACACAGCCTTGCTGAAAACAACTTTACGATTCTACTTCAGTTATACCGAATATGTGGATAAGTAGTCAAGTGTAGCATAAATTACACAGGGGACTCTTTTTAAAACAAAATAAAAATCATTTTACATATTCGTTTATAAAAGATATCCTCACTGTGCTTACTGTTACTGTACAAAGGATGACTACAGTCTACGTTTATTAGAACTTGTTAATAATTGATTGCCGAACTCTAGATTTCAATTAGTATTTCTATGATGTAAAAATAATCTTATTTCAAACTAGACGTGCAAAAATATTTTCCTTTATTATTTGTTACGTTTCAACTGAACATGAAGAAAAGTTGTACGTATGAATCTCATTTAAAACATTCTGTCATTCACGTAAAGCACTTAATGCTTTAAAGGGGCAGTAGCACGTTTTAGTGGGAATATAAGGTGATGTCAGGAAAATGAAAATAAGGGTTCCAGTTGAAAGACAATGTATTTAAACTAAATGGAGCAGTAACAATTCAAATATTTAACGTAAAGTTTAGCCATGCGATTCCTTTTTCTTCCTTTTACGTTCATGTCAAGCACTTAATGCTTTAAAGGGGCAGTAGCACGTTTTTAGTGGGAATATAAGGTGATGTCAGGAAAATGAAAATTATGGTTCCAGTTGAAAGACTAATGAAATGAAAAGAATTAAAGGTGTTCACACAAAATGGCCGCCAATGGATTTTATGTGAATCTTCATACTTTGTCCTCTGACTATGGATGATTGGCATGTGTAATGAGATTTTCGACACTGTCAAAATAATACATTAAGCAGTAACTTACAATTATTAGTGTACATTTTGAAATATAAAAGTATCAATAAAACGTGCTACTGCCCCTTTAAAGGGACAGTTCAATCGGGAAATTTTATTGTGGAAACAGAATTCAAAATGACTTCCCTCTTTGTACTTATATATGATTATTACATGATCATTCAAATTTATTTTAAGATGTTAGTTATGTTAAAACTTTAGTTGTTAAAAATTTAACAATATGAAAAAATGTATCACTTGGCCCTTTGGAATTTCGACTGTCCCTTTAAGCAAATCTATCACTTCCATTTGGTGTAGTTTTAGACAACTTACTGTACCTGCTGTAAAGTAAGTAAGATATGAACACAAACTGTGACAGAATGAATAGTCTTGTTCATCGAGGTCGTTTTGATTGTAGCATAATATAATAGTAGTCGACAGGGTTTTCTTAATTACAAATTCAAATATTTCTGAACGAATGTTTTGAAATTTAAAATTGAATTTATGTAGAAATACTTTTAAAATGAATCCTTGAAGTGAAACATGTATCGTTGAATGAGTAATTATCACCTTCAACGTGAAATAGGTTCAAGTGGTTAAACTTCCTTTTATGACCTTGTTATGAACATCGTGACTACTTACCTATATTGTAATTTCAAAATTAAGTAGGTATATGGCAGTTTGTCTTTTACATGGGTGTGTGAATAAAACGTATGTTGGTTTGAGTGAACATATATAAATGATGCTTAATAACCAGCTCAGTACCACGTCTCGACTCTCCAGAAGATCAAGATGAACTGTCTTACAGTGTCCCTCCTCTGTGTCCTGGCTGGTAAGTATACTTTATATTGCCATTTGCTTACCAAATATATCAACGATTGTATTGAAGAAAGGATTCTGTTTATCAGGTATGACTATATTTATAATTGTCAGTTTCGGAGCTACAATGTAAGTGGTTAAGTTGAATATGATTGTAGCATAAAGCAATATGCCTAACTTGGGTATTAATGTTAACTGTCTCCTTTGGTTTATAAATCATTCCCATCTATTACTGGATACTTGGTAGGTAATACAATAAGGTATGGTATGAATTGAACGTTTAGTTGCACAAAACGTTTCTCTTACGAGGTATCGTGTGTATAAAAATAGAATTTGAATAATGATTATGAATGAATATGAAAATGAATATTTATATAGCGCGCATATCCATCGACCCGTGGTTGCGCAAAGCGCTTACATTGTTTTCCCCTGGTCAATGGCACACCGTCCGATCATTTATCCAATTCAACTCCCTAGAGAGTATTCAACCGGCATCCACATATGTTAGGGACCATTAAATGACTCATAGGGTACCCATTCACAGATGGGTGAACTGAGACACATGGTCACAACAGAACTACAGAATTCTTCATTGATAGATTGATTGAATTATCCAAATCAACCGCTGTGTTCTACTCACTGACAAACAATGCCTGACTTCATTACATCAGATAAATAATTCCAAGAAGAAGTACACTTTAGCTTGTTCAGTAACTGTAGTTATACACAGTTTTACGTCATACCTTACTATATGATTTGCTACGATGCTGCACAAATGGTATCATGGTAAACGTTATGTAGAATATCTGATATCATCAGGATGATTGTTTACAGACATACGATAAGACAATAAACTTCTTTCATACCATAAATCGTATCTTTGTGTTGTTTTGTTCTCTATCAAGCTACACATGAAACTGCGACAAACGTCGCATATCATGAATAAAAAAGTTGTCATCAATACATTCCTCGTTGAAAATGATAATGATTCACCAATTCATCTATAGATGAAATTAAATCTCATTTCAATTCTATACAGTATAATTTGATACCGTGCTGTACATAAACAAATCATGGTAAACGCTATGGTACAATATCTGTTATCAATAGGATGGTTTATAACAGACCTACGATAAATCAGCAATATAAACTACTTCCAACCCATTAATCATATATTTGTTCTTTTCTACCAATAGCCTGTGTCTCAGCTGAGATCAGTTCTCACATCGTTGGAGGCAGCAATGCTGCTTCTAATGAGTTTCCCTGGCAGGGCAGTCTTCAGGTGAGGAGTGGAAGCAGCTGGTTCCACATCTGTGGCTGTGTCCTCTACACCTCAAGCAAGGCTCTTTCTGCTGCCCACTGTCTCTCTAACAGGTGACCTCTCCCCCTTTCCCCCTTTTCAAGTTGATATACACTGATAAGTTTAAAGGTTGGTGATAATAATGTTTTTTATGCTAAGATATTGCAGTGCTAGCTCTTACCTCTTAAATTTTGCTTTTATGCTCCAATCATAAATACGTTTTGCAGTGCAAGCAGTTACCGTCTGGCCTTTGGTATGTTGAGAATGAACAACGTTGACGGAACTGAACAGTATTCAGATGTCACTTCATACACCAACGTAAGTTAAATATCTATTCCAATACATATTCAATATATTATAAAGATTTGCATCTCCTTTAAGGGATATTCTAGAAGATTGAAATCAAATAACAAAAATAATTTATTGAATTAAGGTGATAGGCTCGATTGATAAACAATTGAAAGCAGAAATGAAATGATAATAATAGAATATGTAAACAAATGTGCGAAACTGACACCTTTAATATTTTTTAGTACTTAGTGTTTATAAAGAAATTGCCATGATGACCCACAGCACCCTAGCTACAATGGTAATGCTGCCGGTTACCCAAATGACATCGCAGTGCTCAGATTGACCACCACCATGGATACTTCAAGCTCAGCTGTCGGTGCTGTCACTCTGGCCTCAGGAAGCGCTGACTACACTGGTTCAACCGCTACCATCTCAGGATGGGGAAGACTCTCAGGTGAAGTGTTTCAAAATTACAGATATTTCTTAAAATCTAGATGTAAAATATTCTCCATATTTTTACAATTGGAGCACATGTTATAAAACATATGTTATTTACTTAACATTCCTATAATTCAACAAAGTCATTGATATATATGTAACCCGATGCTTTTACTTACACAAATGTACTGAAACACAGTTGTGCATTTATATTTTTGAAAGCATGTAACTAAATGATTTCCTATTGTTCTATATTTCACCAGGCGGAGGATCTACTCCTAATAACCTGCAGAAGGTCGACATGACCGTTCTCTCCAACAGTGACTGTAGCAGCAGATGGTCTGGTATCAGTGGCGCCACCGTCAACAGTGGACACATCTGTATCTTTGCTAGCGGAAAGTCTGCATGCAGTGTAAGTTTACTTTGTCCTAATAGAGTGGACACATGATGAAATGAATAACTTTTTTTTAAACTCATGTAAAAGCTAATGATAATTGACATTTCATTTACAATATGACGATTTAATTTGAATATTGCTTTTTGCAGGGTGACAGCGGTGGCCCAATGGTTGTTGGAAGCACTCTGACTGGAATCACCTCCTGGGGCATCAGTTCCTGCTCTGGATCCTACCCAAGTGTCTACACTCGTGTGTCCTTCTTCAATTCTTGGATTCAATCCCAGTAACATGTAACCCATATGTCAGGTGTCTTTCAATAAAATTGCAGAGTCTCTCACGATGATGGTCTTTTTGTTTTAATTTGTCGAAATGGAATTATAATATCGTAGGCATTTCACCTATAAATGACGACCTAAAAGCGTAAAGTCTTTATTCATGATAGAAAACCGGACAGTGCACCGTTACTTGCAATAAATCTTTTTTTTTAAATCAATACTGTAGAATTGCAATTCATTTTTTCATATCCACACATCAATTGCATAAATCAAAACAATGAAGTGTTAATTCTACTTCTGCATATGCATAGGACCTTTGCTCGACTATCTTTGAAAACAGATAACGATCATACATTAACATTTAAGAGCAAAATAATTTCAACGAAGAATTTCACTTTTATTAAACATTTATTCGCTTTCATATGTTCTGACCTTTCATTATAATGAGAGGATACAGCAGTGAAACTCTTACAATCAGAACACTATTTTCCCAATTATTTCGAAGACGGCAGGGGATTATAAACATTTATTAACGGGTTAATCAATGTAAGAAGCCTATCTATCGACACTTTGTTTTTACAATGTTGCTAACAATCATTGAATACAATCAGATAGTTATTTAATGTTAAGGAATCGCATTAGTTCATGACTATATTACATTTTTCAAGATTTAAAAATTAGTTGCTAATCAGTTTGTTTCAAGCTAGCGTTTTAGATCTAATATGGTAATAAACTGTATAATGGGACAGAAACACGTTCTTGATCTTCGGAAATCAAAGGGATATAACGAAAGAAAATGGATATAACACGATATATGGGACAGTACCACATTCTTTATATAACACGATATATGGGACAGTAGCACGTTCTTCGGATATCAAAGGGATCCAACGAATGAAAATTGATATAACACGATATATGGTTCAGTACCACGTTCTTTATATAACACGATATATGGGCGAGTACCACATTCTTCGGAAAACAAAGGGATCTAATGAAAGAAAATTGACATAACACGATATATGGGACAGTTACACGTTCTTCGGAAATCATAGGGATCTAACGAAAGAAAATTGATATAACACGATATATGGGACAGTAGCACATTCTTCGGAAAACAAAGGGATCTATCGAAAGATAATTTGGCAATCATTGAATACAATCAGATAGTTATTTAGTGTTTAGGAATCGCATTAGTTCATGACTATATTACATTTTTCAAGATCTAAAAATTAGTTGCTAATCAGTTTGTTTCAAGCTAGCGTTTTAGATCTAATATGGTAATAAACTGTATAATGGGACAGAAGCACGTTCTTGATCTTTGGAAATCAAAGGGATCTAACGAAAGAAAATGGATATAACACGATATATGGGACAGGACCACGTTCTTTATATAACACGATATATGGGACAGTAGCACGTTCTTCGGCAATCAAAGGGATCTAACTAGGCATAATCAGTCATTTTTTTTTAAATCAACCAAAATTAACCAAACTTGGTGTGTGGATAGAACAAAGTTTCAATAATAACATGCAATTTCAATTTTCAAAATAAAAATGTTCTCTAAAAAGATATTTGATTTCAAAGACATCCACCCTCGAAAAAAATAAAATCAATTTATTTTTGATCGATTGTTTTGGGTTAGGGTCTTATAAAAAAATTCTACTCATCCTAAAAATACTATTGAGTGTTTAATGTCTTCGTTGTTCTCTTGTCTATCAGTAATGACTATTCAAAAAAAAATAAGTGCCACATTTGGTACAAAATTTTGAACCTCCAAGGGGAGCACCCTCATCACGTTTTTTAACATGTCTTATTTTTTTCTTGAATAGTGTCAATAATTATTTAAATATTCCACAAACTTTGTTGTCATGGTCACTGTCGTTGACTTTTTCGTTGATCAAAGGATGTTTACTTTTTAAATGTTGGGAATAAAGTTTTGTCGCATGAAACGAGTATTTTGAATTGCGATATAATACTATATATTTTTAATATCTAATATTTACACAACCACGGATATTGTAAGACTACATTTGAACACAATCAACAAAATAAAGACAGAATTTTAAATATTTTGCACATTGATAGGGACAGTAAATTAAATTCTATTGAGGAGTTGTATAGAAAGTGATAATTTTTTTTACCACAATAAACTCATCCAAATCATTTCTAATCATTGACTTATATCATTGACATGTTATTTTCATTGGTCAACTCTTCAAACGCTAATACGAGTTTGTTCAAGCTTTAAAAATCTATTATATGGTGTTTTTACCTTGGTTGTACTTAAATTTTGACATTATTCCTCAACCAGTTTGTGTATGACAACTATTACATGCAATAATATTGCAGCACCTTGAGTTATTTATCAATGCATGCAATTTAACGTATATTTTGAAAAAAAATTAAACAAATAAATTGGATGTTGATCTTTCAATCCTACGTGACTTGTTTTTCAGTCTTCCGCGAAAGATATTATAGAGTTGCCGTTTTAATGGGTTTCTATTAGTAGAAATTATGCAATTCAACATCCGTCAAAATATGTTGGTGACTTATAAAGTTATATACTTACTAACCACTGTATTACATAAAATTAGATAACTTTCTATATATTATACAATCATGAGCTGTAAAATATTGCCTTACTTTCTACTTCACCTTTTTACGGTTACAAATACTAATTTTACCATGGCAAAGCTCAAAATGGGTTTATAGACGGGGTGTTTTCGGAAACATATATAATATAAAAATATAGTCGCAAGTGACGACAAACGGATTCAGCGCTGTATGGTGTTAAATGTAATGCACAAAGGTAATGATTTCAGTAAAAAGCTGATGGGTTATAATCTTTTGTTGATGATTAACGCAATTTGCAAACAAACAGTTATCAAATGCATTTAAAACGCATGCAGGGTTGACAATATTCAGAGGTCCGTAACTCAATGTAAATGTAGTAACTGAATTTATAGTTAATTTTTAAAAGATTTTGTATTCTTTTGGCTTTCTAATGATATATGGAACAATGATTTGTAGTCTATAACTGATGACTAACAACTTTTTTAACATACCTGTATCCTATGCATTCAAAACGAAAGCAGAATTGACAATATTCAAAGGGCCGTAACTCAATGTAAAACAAATATAGAAATTTACTGTCAAATTTAAAAAAAATCTATAGACTTTTGGCTTTCATATGAGGTACAGAACAAAGCGTTATCGTATGCCGTTGATTCGCTACGATATTTCAAACATACCCACCAAAACACCATATGTCCAAAATGCAAAGTTTGACCTCTGACCCTGACCGGAAATGACTGTTCGCGAGCGATTTTATTCTTTTATATTTAAGACCTTGCCAATGTCTAACTCTCATGCAAAAATCATAAAATTCTATGGTCTGGTTTTTGAGTTATCTGCCCCTGAAGTTTGCGATTTTTAGATTTTGGTCAACTTTGAAAAATCACAGCAAGAAATGTATTAACGTAAGGACTTTGTAGAAGTCAAATTAAGGTCTACAATGCTTCAGCTACATTGAGTATAAATTTCAGATCTCTAGTGCAAGTATCTTCAGAGAAGAAGATTTTCAAAGGTGGGTGGGGTAGGCAATGATCAAAAATGCACTAAATCCAAGATGGCGGCCAAACCACGTGACCTACGAATTTTCCATGATTTCGTTTTTTGCAGCATTATTGAAAATAAGGTTTCTAAGTGCATTTTGAAAAAAAAATCAATGTTAAATTTTCGATTTTGGAATCGAACTGGACCTTTAATGTATGGGCTGAATTGTCCCAAAAGCTTATTGTCGCCTTTCCTCAACAAGGTCTACCAGCCTGTGAAATTTGGCTTCGATAGCATCAGCCGTTTGGTCTGAATCCTGTTCACAAAAATCGTGGAATAATAATAAAAAAAAGAAACACGCCAATAACAATAAGGATTTAGCCTTATGGCTGAATCCTTAATTATAGAACAGAGAGTTTGTATCAGTGCATAAACGAACATTTGTTTCTTGTTTGCAGAGATACGACTCTTGTTGAAAGTGAGCTCTATATTATCTTAATTTTTCGATGTTACGTTTCTAATTTTCATTTTTTATATTTTGTTACTTTCTGTTGTTAATATAAAATAAAGATTCTGGTAAGAATGGTTTCCTGTGCAACTGTAAAAAGGGCAAACCTTTCTGGATATTTTATTGTGGAAGCGACATTCAAGAGGACTTTCTCAAATATACATGAATGTGATAAGTACAGGATTATGTCTCACTTAATTTCAATATGTTCGTGTTCATGCTTTAACAATTTGACAAAGAATAGAGCACTCAAAATGATTTAGAGTGTGAAGTAAAGCAAATCAGCGGCGAATGCATGAACTTCAAATCTACAACGGCATAGAAGTGTCATAATTGATTACTTTGAAAATACTAGTATGCTCATTTCATTATTTGTTAATATGAAATATATGTTCATTTCATTATTGTTAATATGCTCATAATCTATCAACCATCTATCAATATATTTCTTAACTTTGTCAACAAATTAGCATAAAACGGTCTATTTTGAATGGTTGGAAGATTATCTGCCAAACCTGTTTGAATTGTCCCTTTCCCGGTAACCTAAATAAATATATTTAAACTCTAAAATAGAAATGATAAATTAACCAGAAATTCTTTCTGCATCAACCGACGTTATCAAATCAGACTCATATGATGTTAATAATTGGCAGTAAATTAGACGAAATAGACCTAAAAATATATGCATAAGCAATTATCAGCTAATTAATGGTAAACATTAAATATTCTCATACATACCTGAATCGTATTTTTATTTATTCATAAAGCGTCAATCACCAGGTACCATCTCCAATTATAGGCCTATATATATATTATCAAAATGTGTGTAAATATCAATTTGAATTTGTCAATTATTTAAACATTGTTTTAACATGGGTTCCTAAACATGTTATGATCTTTTTGTAAAGCTTAAAATTTGATTGACATTCAATCATTTAAGAGAAATTCAACTTTGATGGTTAGGATCACGAACTTCGAACATTCGAGGAAATAACATTAATACATCGACCGTAACAAAACCTTCATGCACACCAATCTAGTCTAATCATTTCGGTGATCTTAAAAAATCCCATAGACATAGTTTGTTGATCTTTTAGAAATCTATACATAATATTGATGAAAACACTGTCGCCAATAAAAATTCTATGATGTGACGCAGTACAGATACGAGGACAAATTTCATAGTTTCGCATCGCAAAACTTTGAATGCGGAAGTAAACGAGGACCAATACATTCGACGCGCCACCTACATGCTCTCTCAAGGGAGGTAACTCCCCACTTTCTCCCATTGTAGGATACGTTACATACAGCATGGCATTACGTCACACACAGAACGAGAGGGAACCTGAAACTGTTGATTAGTTTTTGTTTTCACGTCAAATAAGGTAAATTATAAAACTCCTGCAACAAAACATTTCTCTTTGCTTTTCAACAAGCAACTACAATCTCTTCAACCAAATTAGATTTTGTCAACACACGAAAAGTGATGGATATTTGCTAGAAAACAATTTGGTTGCAGTTGCCTGTAAGGGACTGCAACCAAACTCGAAAACTCCTCGATTTTATTGCGATTAACCGTTCTGCAACCAAACTCAAGGCTTCAAGGAAATAATTGATTTATAGTAAATCATTTTAGCTGTCAGAATATCTCATTTCAACCATTTTCAAGGAAAAGGTTGCATTTTATTGATGTTTTAGATACACTGTCATTCGTACCTTTCAATTACTCTTAGGTCCAATTTTCTTTCGATAGATCCTGTAGATGCAAGAACAAAGATTTCGACACTCGCATCAAGTTTATAATTGTTTATTACAATTCATCAGTATAGACATTTATTTGGCTTTGTTGACGTCGAACTTGAACTATTTGACCGTTGAAGGGTTCGAACCGTCAGGGATGCGTTAAGATGCGTTGGGATGATTCAAAGATGGTTAGGTTGAATAGGTGATATACAGAAGTATTAGAGTTGATGCAGTTCAAAGCGGTTCAATACAGTTGAATGCGGTTGGATGTGGCTCAATGCGGTTCAAAAAAATTTGTTCCTTGCTATACATATTCACCGACAGTGAGGTGCAGTGGGGTGTTGCTGTCATGGCGTCCTGATCTGCTCTGATCAGGGTGGTTTTAAACCATGTGCTTTTTAGATGTGTCATGTGATATACAATAGTTAGAAAGAGGCTAATTTACATATTGAAGTTAGATCATGCAAATTAGGTTACAAAAGTTTTGTTAAGTATTTAGCGGGATTTGAACCTGGAATGTTAATGTGTGATGGATTAGAAATCCAGTGACATAACCACTAGACCATTTGGTTACCTGTTATGAAGTAGTAATTTTAGTGATGATAAATATGATGATAAATTGTACTTTAAACGTTGTTAGTGCAAATAACCATTACCAAACTTTAAACGTTGTTATTAAAGATAACTATGATCCCAAAAATATTGAGTTTTGCAATCTTGCATTTACACACTCGGCCTCTTAAACACACCCGGTGTTTAACACATAAAATAGAATGCACGATACTGACTAAATCAGTGCAAAACTGTCTTCTCAATTGACGGAAGAAGAAGAACAAGTTTGTGTATGGGTCGACGGAGCTCAGACTCCTTTGTCTTCACTGTAACAGATCTGACTACTCCATTTCTGTCTGGTTCAGTTCCAGTGATACGACCCATAGACCAGGCACCTCTGGGAAGAAAATCATCTTTCAGCAACACTATGTCATCCAACTGGTAGTTACGTTGAGGATGATTCCACTTTTGTCGCAGTTGAAGATTCACAAGATATTCCTTCTTCCAGCGTGACCAGAACACATTTGCTAAATGTTGTATGCGCTTCCAACGTTTACGTGCATACAAATCATCTTGCAGGAAATCTCCAGGTTGGGAAATGTAGACATTTGACTTCATCATTAACAAGTGATTGGGTGAAATAGGGTCAAAGTCATCAGGATCTGCTGACACTGTGGTCAAAGGGCGAGAGTTTAAAATAGCCTCAACTTCACAAAGTAAAGTCCTATACATTTCATCGTCCAATCGGTCACCACATTCATATAGCATTGGATTCAGAATACTCCTGACTGACCTCACCATTCTTTCCCAAACGCCTCCCATGTGGCTTGCGGATGGGGGATTGAATTTCCATTCAATTTCTTGTTGAAGTAAGTATGAGGAGAGTTTGGATTGATCCATATCATCTAAAGCCTGTTTCAGTTCCTTAGCACCACTTGTGAAATTAGTACCATTGTCACAAACTATTTGTTTGACTGGGCCTCTGCGTGATATAAATCTGCGCAGAGCATTAATAAATGAGTCTGTGTCAAGGGAATTGGCAGTTTCTAGATGGACAGCTCTGCTGACAAGACATGTAAAGAGGGCACCATAACGTTTCACAGATTTTCTGCCTTCTCTAACAACATGAGGTCCGAAAAAATCAACTCCAGTGAAAGTGAAAGGTGGGGCTGGATTTACCCTGTTTGCTGGCAACTCTGACATTTGCTGCACACTTGTTGGCGTCTTGAATCTTCTACATGTGACGCACTTGTTCAAGACACACCTGACAGCAGAGTTTCCACTTGTAATCCAGTACCTTTCTCTGAGAACTGATAACACGTGATTTCGACCAGCATGACTCAATCTGTGGTGAATATCCTGGATAATCAGAGATGATACGTGGCACTTACGAGGCAGAACGCGAGGATGCTTCATGTCGTCTGCTATTTCAGCTCTGGAAATACGGCCTCCAACACACAACATGCCATCAAGAAGAATTGGACTCAACTTCTGGAGTGGACTGCTTTTTGGAAGACAAACATTCGCTCGGCCCCGTTCACAAGATGAATTGGTGAGAGCTGCAATCTCCGATTTGTAGGAGATGTGCTGAACAAATCTGACGATACTGCTTTCAGCCATATCAAGCTCGTGAACTGTCAACGGTTTCTGCAAGCTGCTGACTTTCTGACGAGACTTGTACTTGGTCTGTAGATACCAGAAGAATCTGTGATAGATTGCCACTGCTTTCTTCAGGCGGTACCAGGAGGAATAATGGTTGATGAGACGTTCAGCCGAGTTGTTTTCTTGTACATCAACAACTTCTGGCTTTACCATTCCAACTGATCCTTGACTTTCTTCCCATTCAAAGACTGGCCATTCAGTTTCATTCTTTCTTAGAAAATCTGGTCCATCAAACCAAGTTGCCGACTTCAGAAACTGCTTGCAACTTGATCCACGTGAAGCAATATCTGCTGGATTGCTTTTGGAATCTATGTACTTCCATTGCTGGGGAGAAGAATAATCTCTGATCATTTTCACTCTGTTAGTCACAAAGATTGGATACCTGTTGCGATCGTTACAAATATAGTGCAGGACTGTTGTAGAGTCTGAATAATATGTGACACTGTCAATATCAATATCCATTTCCTTGAGCAAAAACTGACCAATTTTAACTCCTGTTGCCGCTGCGGTGAGTTCAAGTCTTGGGATAGTCAGGGTTTTGACTGGAGCAAGCCTTGCTTTTCCCATCAGCAGAGAAGTGTGAATGTTCTCCTTGTCGTCACATAGACGTAGATACGCTGAGCATCCATAGCCTGAAACACTGGCATCAGAGAAGATGTGCAACTGACTTGAAACAACATTTCCAAACCCTGCTGGCTTAAGACAGCGTTTAACTGACAAACCTTTAAGAGCTTCCAATTCAGTAAGCCACAGATCCCATGCTTGCTTGTGTCCAACGTCAACGTCATCATCCCAGCCGAGAGATTTATCCCTACAGAGGTCCTGAAGAATCTTCATTGCTGGTAGCAAGACCGGAGAAACAAGTCCTAGTGGATCGTACAAGGAAGACATGGTTGACAGAATTCCTCTCCTTGTTGCTGGTTTCTGTGGAAGATCAACTGAAAATTTGAAACAATCTGTCATGATATGCCACTGCATTCCAAGCGCCCGTTCCATTGGAATGTCATCATAGCTCAGATCAATCGTCTGAATATCCTTGGAACAATGTTCTGGGGGAATAGAGGACAAAACTTCTTTACTGTTACAAGTAAACTTGGTCAAGTTGAAACCACCCTCTGCACATGCTGACTGCAAGTCGCCTATCAACTTTACTGCAGTTTTATTGTCCTTTACCGACTTCAGACAGTCGTCAACATAGAAGTTGCGTTGAATGGTTTCAGATATAGATTCATCATACCTGTCCTTTGCCTTGTGCGCAGATTGCTTCAGGGCGTAGTTTGCAATAGTAGGAGATGATACAGCACCAAAAGTGTGGACGGTCATCCGGTACTCTTTAAGCTCTGCTTGAAGATCCCCGTTAGGCCCGCAGAGAAACCGGAGGAAGTCCTGCTGCTCACATGGCACCTTGACCTGGTGGAACATGGCTTCCACGTCACCCATGAATGCAACAGTCTCTGAACGAAATCTGGTCAACACTCCAATCAGTGAATTTGCAAGATCTGGACCCTGAAGCAGAACATCATTTAAGGAATAGCCTTCACTTTTAGCGCTACAATCAAACACAATCCTGATCTTGTTTGGCTTTTTTGGGTGGTACACACCATGATGGGGTAAATACCAAACACATCCATCTTTAGCTGACAACTGATTTTCAGGCACTGCACAAGCATATCCTTTTGAAATTACACTGTCCATGAATTTAACATAGTCTCTATGGTACGTTTCATCTTTCAACATTTTTTTCTTTTGCCATAAGACACGTTTGACAGCTTGAACTCTATTACAAGGCATGAGCATATCATTTCGAAAGGGAAGTGGAATTTGGAAGTGACCATCAACAAACTGAATACCTTTATCTGTACGCTCCAGGAATCTTCTATCCTCGACAGACAAACCTCGCTCTCCAGGTGTTGAGCCAAGATCGCTTTCACTGAAATCTAATTCAAACAATTTCAATACTGCTTCAGGTGTAATGCATTCCTTTGACTTCTCAATTTCATGAAAAATGATTCTATTGCACACAATAGTATTGTCAACAAGGTTCTGCTTAACTTGCACAGGACCGTTGATTGTCCATCCATGTTTGTACAAAACAGCAAAAGGACCTGAACAATTTGATGAGACAACTTCTAATGGTTGAAGAGCATTGGGACAGTTAGATCCTATCAATATTCCAATGTCAAGGTTTGGCATGTAAACTGGCAACTTATCAGCAACTTTTCTCAGATGAGGTAACTGTTTAAGTAACTCTGGTTTTGGAATGTGAGTATGATCAACAGGCATGACATCCCTAGAGAATGTACGCGGTAAACTCACATGATTTGCTTCATCAAGATCTGTTACAACAAGCCCAGTTACCACAGAGGTGTTGACAAAATCAGTACCATTCATCGTCTGAAGCTTCAATGTAACTGGAGTAGAGGTGGCATCAAGCTGACTAACAAGATCCTCAGAGATGAAACATCCTGTACTCCCGTTGTCCAACATTGCATAGGTGGTGATAGACTTGCTGCTGTCATTCAACTTCACTTTCACCGGAAGAATTGGCTGGAAAACAGTTTCAACACAATTAGATTTAGATGCATTACAACAGGTACTGTCATTCCCAACTTTTGACTGAAAACCAACTTTACCAGTGTCATTCGCGTTATCAATAGATTGCCTTGTTGAACTAAAGTTGCTATCATGCATTGCTGTTGGATGACGTTTACTGCATATCTTACATATCCTTTTCCTCAGACATCCTTTTGACGAATGACCCAGTTGGTAGCAAGCAAAACAACGGTTACAAGATTTCAAAAAGTCACGTTTCTCAAGGAGTGATTTCTGTTTGAAGGACTTACATTCGTCAAGGTCATGAGACTGCTTGCAGTAGAAACAAGATGAAGTGTTACTCTTACCCCTAGAATCGTTGTTTCCAACTTGTGTGACAAAACTAGTTGATTGAGGTTTTGTTGCAAACTGTTTACCTCTGCTGAAGCTGTTACCTCTTGGCTGTTGATTATTCTGGCAATAAGTCAAAGCCTGTTTGCCGTAGGTTGGTTCGTTTGCAGACTTTGCAGCAAAGTCGATGAAGTCTACCAAGTCCTTGAACCCGATGAAACCTTGTCCATTCAAAGTAAAAGCTGTGACACGATCCCTCCATTTGCTCTGGAGATGCTGTGGAAGCTTCAACACAATACATTGCAAATGAGGAGAATGATTGAGAACCAACAAATTTGACATACTCTGCATGACATAATAGCATTTTCTGAGATAGAAACTAAACTGTTTGAGTCCAACAAAATCATCATTTTTCAACACAGGTCAAGAAAGAATCCTATTCAGATATGCAGTGGATACTTTGTTTGGATCACCATATTCTTGTATCAAAAGATGCCTTGCGCTCTGATATCCAGAAGCCACATTCATGTATAAACATCCAGAAATTAAGTCTTTGGGCTCACCTTGCAACTGCTGGTCTAAGTAATACAACCTGTCAGCATCATTGTCCGTGTGTGGAACGATACGAGAATCAAATGCCATCATGAACGCTGCAAACTCAGTTGGATCTCCTCTAAATTTGGGGACTTCGGGTTGAGGTAGAAACATAGCATTCGCCATTTGATGCTGTGTCTCAAGAAACTGATGATTTGCAACAGAAAATGGATAATGAGGATTAGGCAAATTTTCATCCTTTGGGGCATTACGAGGATTGAATGTATCGCCGGGTTGATAGTCATTTGAAACAGATTGATACTCAGTTGCATTTGGATTCAAAGGATGTTCAAACTTCACATGTGATTGAGCAGTGTTATCAAAGCTATCCTCATGCTTTACATCACGAGGTACAAAATGAAAGTTCTCACCGTGATCTGGGGTGTTCAAAACCTCTTTTTCTGGAACGAGCTGCTCCTTTGGGTCCTCAAAGGCCTTCTGTCTTGCTGTAGCTTTTGCAATGTCAATGTCAAGCTGCAACTCATTAATCTTTGATTGTGTCTGAAACATTGCTCTTTCAGTAAGAAGTTCAGCGAGTTTAGCTTTTTCTTTTGTACGTGAAGATTGAGAAGAACTGGCATGAGAAGAGTTAGATTTATTTGATATTTGTGATTTGTTATCCATTGCTGAATCATAACGAGATTGAGAAAGTACTTGCTCAAATAACTCACGTTCAACATTTTGAATCCATCTCTCAGCGTTAGCACGAACAGTCTCAATACCACTCATATTGGTTTCAGCATGCTGGACAGCTGCAATCCTAGCTTCCTCAGATTCAAGAGCACTGGAATAAATCTCATTACAGGTCTCATAACTGGAACACAAAGCAGTGAAACTATGAAAACATGACTTCACCAGATGCAAATTGTCATTTTCAACCATCAAAGATTCAAGCTTATTCTTGCACTTAGTCAAGCTGGAGAGAGCACCAATAGTCTTGTTTCTTAACAAACGTAAATGTTCACTTTTACCCTTTTCTGTGCGAGTTCTCAAACGCTGGATACGTTGAGAAATGTTAAGTTCATCAAGGCCGCTATCTCCCTCATTATGAAGAGAAAGTTCAAGGTTACCTTCAGCCATCTTGCATTTACTAGAAGATACAAGTCATTAGAGAAATACTGCCACAATAGTTCACAAGTAGAAAGTTGTCATTTAGAACAGCAAATGTCACTTGAACTGATGAAGTGTAATAAATGATAAACATACACTCATATGCCTTTTCACACTACATACGATGAAAGCATTGAGATACAAGTAGACCACCATGAATGATACGTTAGAACAATAAACACCATACGTACCTCACTGTCTGCAAATTTTTTTGAACAAATGTAGATGCAAGAACAAAGATTTCGACACTCGCATCAAGTTTATAATTGTTTATTACAATTCATCAGTATAGACATTTATTTGGCTTTGTTGACGTCGAACTTGAACTATTTGACCGTTGAAGGGTTCGAACCGTCAGGGATGCGTTAAGATGCGTTGGGATGATTCAAAGATGGTTAGGTTGAATAGGTGATATACAGAAGTATTAGAGTTGATGCAGTTCAAAGCGGTTCAATACAGTTGAATGCGGTTGGATGTGGCTCAATGCGGTTCAAAAAAATTTGTTCCTTGCTATACATATTCACAGACAGTGAGGTGCAGTGGGGTGTTGCTGTCATGGCGTCCTGATCTGCTCTGATCAGGGTGGTTTTAAACCATGTGCTTTTTAGATGTGTCATGTGATATACAATAGTTAGAAAGAGGCTAATTTACATATTGAAGTTAGATCATGCAAATTAGGTTACAAAAGTTTTGTTAAGTATTTAGCGGGATTTGAACCTGGAATGTTAATGTGTGATGGATTAGAAATCCAGTGACATAACCACTAGACCATTTGGTTACCTGTTATGAAGTAGTAATTTTAGTGATGATAAATATGATGATAAATTGTACTTTAAACGTTGTTAGTGCAAATAACCATTACCAAACTTTAAACGTTGTTAGTAAAGATAACTATGATCCCAAAAATATTGAGTTTTGCAATCTTGCATTTACAGATCCTTTTGTTTTCCGAAGAACGTGCTACTGTCCCATCGTGTTATATCAATTTTCTTTCGTTAGATCCCTATGATTTCCGAAAAACGTGGTACTGTCCCATATATCGTGTTATATCAATTTTCTTTCATTAGATCCCTTTGATTTCCGAAGAACGGGGTACTGTCCCATATATCATGTTATGTAAAGAATGTGGTACTGTCCCATATATCGTGTTATATCCATTTTCTTTCGTTAGATCCCTTTGTTTTCCGAAGATCAAGAACGTGCTTCTGTCCCATATATAATGTTATATCAATTTTCTTTCCTTAGATCCCTATGTTTTCCGAAGAACGTGGTACTGTCCCATATATCGTGTTATATCAATTTTCTTTCGTTAGATCCCTTTGATTTTCGAAGATCAAGAACGTGCTTCTGTCCCATATATCGCGTTATATCAATTGTCTTTCATTAGAACCCTTTGTTTTCCGAAGAATGTGGTTCTCTCCCATTTATTGAGTTATATAAAGAACGTGGTACTGTCCCATATATATTGTGTTATATTCATTTTCTTTCGTTAGATCCCTTTGATTTCGGAAGAACGTGCTACTGTCCAATATATCGTGTTATATAAAGAACGTGGTACTTTCCCATATATCGCGTTATATCAATTGTCTTTCATTAGATCCCTTTGTTTTCCGAAGAATGTGGTACTCTCCCATTTATTGTGTTATATAAAGAACGTGGAACTGTCCCATATATTGTGTTATATTCATTTTCTTTCGTTAGATCCCTTTGATTTCCGAAGAACGTGCTACTGTCCAATATATCGTGTTATATAAAGAACGTGGTACTGTCCCATATATCGTGTTATATCCATTTTCTTTCGTTAGATCCCTTTGATTTCCGAAGATCAAGAACGTGCTTCTGTCCCATTATACAGTTTATTACCATATTAGATCTAAAACGCTAGCTTGAAACAAACTGATTAGCAACTTATTTTTAAATCTTGAAAAATGTAATATAGTCATGAACTAATGTGATTCCTAAACACTAAATAACTATCGGATTGTACTCAATGATTGTTAGCAACATTGTAAAAACAAAGTGTCGATAGATAGGCTTCTTACATTGAATATACCGTTAATAAGTGTTTATAATCCCCTGCCGTCTTCGAAATAATTGGGAAAATAGTGTTCATAAAAAAAAGGAGGTACTGATTTTAAGGGTTTCACTGCTGTATCCTCTCATTATAATTAAAGGTCGGAAAATATGAAAGCGAATCAATGTTGAATAAAAGTGAAATTCTTCGTTCAAATAATTGTGCTCTTAATTATAAATGTCTGATCGTTATCTGTTTTCAAAGATAGTCGAGCAAAGGTCCTATGCATATGCAGAAGCAGAAATAACACTTCATTGTTTTGATATGTGCTATTGATGTGTTGATATGAACAAGTGAAAAGAGGTTCTTCAATCATGAATAAAGACTTTAAGCTGTTAGGTCGTAAAAAGGAGACGAATTAACATTTGACAGGCTTATTCAGATTTTTGCAGTGCACGCCTTCACAGGGTGCTTCGTTAAAGGACTGTCATACATACAAGAACTCTGTATTAAGAAGGAAGAATATTATGAAACTATGTCTGAAAGCTCTACGGAACAATACAATATTATAAATCCATTTAGAAATTAAAAAAAAAAAAAGACCATCACCGTGAGCGATTCTGCAATTTTATTGAAAGACACCAGACATATGGGTTACATGTTACTGGGATTGAATCCAAGAATTGAAGAAGGACACACGAGTGTAGACACTTGGGTAGGATCCAGAGCAGGAACTGATGCCCCAGGAGGTGATTCCAGTCAGAGTGCTTCCAACAACCATTGGGCCACCGCTGTCACCCTGCAAAAAGCAATATTCAAATTAAATCGCCATATTGTAAATGAAATGTCAATTATCATTAGCTTTTACATGAGTTAAAAAAAATGTTATTCATTTCATCATGTGTCCACTCTATTAGGACAAAGTAAACTTACACTGCATGCAGACTTTCCGCTAGCAAAGATACAGATGTGTCCACTGTTGACGGTGGCGCCACTGATACCAGACCATCTGCTGCTACAGTCACTGTTGGAGAGAACGGTCATGTCGACCTTCTGCAGGTTATTAGGAGTAGATCCTCCGCCTGGTGAAATATAGAACAATAGGAAATCATTTAGTTACATGCTTTCAAAAATATAAATGCACAACTGTGTACATTTGTGTAAGTAAAAGCATCGGGTTACATATATATCAATGACTTTGTTGAATTATAGAATGTTTAGTACATAACATATGTTTTATAACATGTGCTCCAATTGTAAAAATATGGAGAATATTTTACATCTAGATTTTAAGAAATATCTGTAATTTTGAAAACACTTCACCTGAGAGTCTTCCCCATCCTGAGATGGTAGCGGTTGAACCAGTGTAGTCAGCGCTTCCTGAGGCCAGAGTGACAGCACCGACAGCTGAGCTTGAAGTGTCCATGGTTGTGGTCAATCTGAGCACTGCAATGTCATTTGGGTAACCGGCAGCATTACCGTTGTAGCTGGGGTGCTGTGGGTCATCATGACAATTTCTTTATAAATATAAGTACTAACAAACATTAAAGGTGTCAGTTTTGCACATTTGCTTTTTTACATATTCATTTATTATCATTTCATTCCTGTTTTCAATTGTTCATCAATCGAGCCTATCACCTTAATTCAATTAATTATTTTTGTTATTTGATTTCAATCTTCTAGAATATCCCTTAAAGGAGATGCATATCTATATAATATATTGAATATGTATTTGAATAGATATTTAACTTACGTTGGTGTATGAAGTGACATCTGAATACTGTTCAGTTCCGTCAACGTTGTTCATTCTCAACATACCAAAGGCCAGACGGTAACTGCTTGCACTGCAAAACGTATTTATGATTGGAGCATAAAAGCAAAATTTAAGAGGTAAGAGCTTGCACTGCAATATCTTAGCATAAAAAAACTTCCTTTTGTTTTTTTAAATCACCAACCTTTAAACTTATCAGTGTATATCAACTTGAAAAGGGGGAAAGGGGGAGAGGTCACCTGTTAGAGAGACAGTGGGCAGCAGAAAGAGCCTTGCTTGAGGTGTAGAGGACACAGCCACAGATGTGGAACCAGCTGCTTCCACTCCTCACCTGAAGACTGCCCTGCCAGGGAAACTCATTAGAAGCAGCATTGCTGCCTCCAACGATGTGAGAACTGATCTCAGCTGAGACACAGGCTATTGGTAGAAAAGAACAAATATATGATTAATGGGTTGGAAGTAGTTTATATTGCTGATTTATCGTAGGTCTGAAAATAACCATCCTGTTGATAACAGATATTGCACCATAGCGTTTACCATGATATGATTATGTACAGCATCGTATCAAATTATACTGTAAAGAATGGAGATAACATTTAATTTAATCCATAGATAAATTGGTGAATGATTATATTTTTCAACAGTTCTTTATTTTGATTTCTAAATAAGAACAAAATATAAAGTGAATATTGTGTTAGACAACAAGTTGTAAATTAGGGATCGACACAGGTACAGGATTATAATGAAAAGTACAAATATATGATTTACTGGTGTCATGTGTCCATAACAAATTTGGCAAATGGCTATCTTTTCCTAAAATTCTTTATGTTGATTAACTAATAAGAGCAAACATTGTGTATCAGTGTATATTGTGATCGATGTCAAACTGTCAACTATATAGTTGCCGATACAGGTACAGGATTATGATGAAGAGGAATACATTGATGACAACTTCTTTATTCATGATATGTGACGTTTGACACAGTTTATTATGTGGCTGACCCGAGAACGACACAAGAACCTGTGGCGAAACGTCACAGACCATGAATAAAGCAGTTGTCATATATATGTTCTTTAAAATGCCTTTCAAAGAAGGTATAATGTCTATGGATAAGGGAATTGTTTATTTCTGTTAAATGTTTCCAAGTGATAAAGGATCGTACATATTGTGCAGGAAAAATATATTTGCTTTGTGCTGGCATCTTTCATAGTATCACTGTTTTGAGAGACTGACATATTTTATAATTCATTATCTAATTCTTGTATAAAAATAATTCAATCACATTATATGTAGCTTGAATATAAACAATACAGTAAAGTAAAATATTATCATAGAAAGAAAAACTACATAATCAATCATGTCCATGAATTCTAAAGCACAACAATTTGTATACTAGTGTGGATCAATAAACCAAAATGTCTACTGTCTAGTAATATCGTATCATAGCTTCAATCATACACCAATGTTATATGAAGAAGTAAACAATAAGTGAAAACTGTTTCTATAGTTTTTATGTTTTAAGTGAGAAGTAAGATATGATTTGCATACAGGAAATATTGATTCATGAGACTAGACGTTGTTTAAAGGCTACAATACGTACTTGACCATTTGGTATGAATTATTTGAACCTTATCTTACTGATCAACGTTTTTCCCAACTTATTGAATAAATAAGGCAATACAAATTATACTTACCAGCCAGGACACAGAGGAGGGTCACTGTAATCATCTTGATCGTCTGGTGAGTAGAGACGTGGTACTGAGCTGGTTACTTAGCGTCCTCTATATACCTTCACTCAACACAACACACGCTCTTTTCTCACTCCCATGCAGAAAACTAACTGCCAACTTTCTACTTTTTTCTGAAATTATGATAGAAAACACTTTACGATATACTTCAAGGGCACTTAAATCGACAGGTGACTCTATTTTAATGTACAAGATTGGTGTGACTCCTCCACCAGTCTACTTAATGACCCAACCCTTTTACAAATCCATGCATGTTTCTGCTCTTTTGAATTTTAATTCATAGTAAATGTTTTTTTTTAAATGTTGAGAAAAAATTTATTATTTAATCTGTTATGATAAAACCTATTCTTTTTTAATCAAACAATCGTATTTTTCTATCCTATATTTTTATATCATTTAAACAAACATTTAAAATGCACATTGAAGTTCGTGTACTGCGCCACGTTTTGGGTGGAAAGTATGGATCAACTATGTACTGTAAAATCATTTATTTTCGCCGGGCATTATTTTCGCGCATTTTTCAAGAGTGACATATTCGCACGGTGTATTTTTCGCGCAAATCATATCTGCTAAATACTATTTTATGTCTCATCCTCCGAAAGTGCTGTCAGAATCATTTATCTCATTTTTAAAGCTACCCTCTCTTTAAGCACGAGTATTTTTTGCACAAGGCGGATTCAGCACAAGTAGAAAAACTACGTTTACTTCAATCAAATGTTGACCTTATGTTGAATAAAAATTTGTGTATAAAACATCAGTTCTTCTTTCCTCATAGACCTCCCTTTATAATAGTTCCAAACTCCCTTACGCTGTTCTAGAGTCTAAACCAAATAAATGATGACAAGAATCATTTTTAATCAGCAAAACGAAAATCAATCAATCATTGGAAAATCAGAAGTGTGACATAACTATAGTATAACTGTATACATTTAGTTTATATATATAAGTATGTAAGTGTGCGAGAACAGGTATAACGGTGATGATGACGTCAATATGCAATTCTTGTCAATCTCTGTACCAAAGTGCTTAGGTAGATTCATAGTTCGCTTTAGCCTGATCCAGAGGACCTGTCTACATATACATGTCCCTACACCCCATAAGACTTACCAATTCAAATCTTATATAAATGGTCTCTTCCTAGTTAAAACACAGAGAAAGGGAGAGAGAGAGATGAGGTCATAGAATCCCCCTCTTAACAAAATTAAAATCTAACTGCCTAATTTTGTTTATATGAAAACGATATTTCAACAAATATTCCTTTATTTATAAACGAATTAATAATCTATTATGCTGGGATGATGCTATTGCGATAGATTGAAATACATATTGTGATAGGTTTAATCCTATGCAACAGTTTGTACATTTATTCATGGTCTTCTGCTAACGTGTTTGTTTAAAAGAATTACTGCTCTAACACACTTGTTATACACTCAGGTATCAAACATCCCTTCAGTTCACACAGCCTTGCTGAAAACAACTTTACGATTCTACTTCAGTTATACCGAATATCTGGATAAGTAGTCAAGTGTAGCATAAATTACACAGGGGACTCTTTTTTTAAAAAAATAAAAAATCATTTTACATATTCGTTTATAAAAGATATCCTCACTGTGCTTACTGTTACTGTACAAAGGATGACTACAGTCTACGTTTATTAGAACTTGTTAATAATTGATTGCCGAACTCTAGATTCCAATTAGTATTTCTATGATGTAAAAATAATCTTATTTCAAACTAGACATGCAAAAATATTTTCCTTTATTATTTGTTACGTTTCAACTGAACATGAAGAAAAGTTGTACGTATGAATCTCATTTAAAACATTCTGTCGTTCACGTAAAGCACTTAATGCTTTAAAGGGGCAGTAGCACGTTTTAGTGGGAAAATAAGGTGATGTCAGGAAAATGAAAATTAAGGGTTCCAGTTGAAAGACAATGTATTTAAACTAAATGGAGCAGTAACAATTCAAATATTTAACGTAAAGTTTAGCCATGCGATTCCTTTTTCTTCCTTTTACGTTCATGTCAAGCACTTAATGCTTTAAAGGGGCAGTAGCACGTTTTTAGTGGGAATATAAGGTGATGTCAGGAAAATGAAAATTATGGTTCCAGTTGAAAGACTAATGAACTGAAAAGAATTAAAGGTGTTCACACAAAATGGCCGCCAATGGATTTTATGTGAATCTTCATACTTTGTCCTCTGACTATGGATGATTGGCATGTGTAATGAGATTTCAAACTAGACGTGCAAAAATATTTTCCTTTATTATTTGTTACGTTTCAACTGAACATGAAGAAAAGTTGTACGTATGAATCTCATTTAAAACATTCTGTCGTTCACGTAAAGCACTTAATGCTTTAAAGGGGCAGTATCACGTTTTAGTGGGAATATAAGGTGATGTCAGGAAAATGAAACTTAAGGGTTCCAGTTGAAAGACAATGTATTTAAACATACTTTGTCCTCTGACTATGGATGAATGGCATGTGTAATGAGATTTTCGACACTGTCAAAATAATACATTAAGCAGTAGCTTACAATTATTAGTGTACATTTTGAAATATAAAATATCAATAAAACGTGCTACTTCCCCTTTAAAGGGACAGTTCAATCGGGAAATTTTATTGTGGAAACAGAATTCAAAATGACTTCCCTCTTTGTACTTATATATGATTATGACATGATCATTCAAATTTATTTTAAGATGTTTGTTATGTTAAAACTTTAGTTGTTCAAAATTTAACAATATGAACAAATGTATCACTGTGCCCTTTGGAATTTCGACTGTCCCTTTAAGCAAATCGATCACTTCCATTTGGTGTAGTTTTAGACAACTTACTGTACCTGCTGTAAAGTAAGTAAGATATGAACACAAACTGTGACAGAATGAATAGTCTTGTTCATCGAGGTCGTTTTGATTGTAGCATAATATAATAGTAGTCGACAGGGTTTTCTTAATTACAAATTCAAATATTTCTGAACGAATGTTTTGAAATTTAAAATTGAATTTATGTAGAAATACTTTTAAAATGAATCCTTGAAGTGAAACATGTATCGTTGAATGAGTAATTATCACCTTCAACGTGAAATAGGTTCAAGTGGTTAAACTTCCTTTTATGACCTTGTTATGAACATCGTGACTACTTACCTATATTGTAATTTCCAAATTAAGTAGGTTTATGGCAGTTTGTCTTTTACATGGGTGTGTGAATAAAACGTATGTTGGTTTGAGTGAACATATATAAATGATGCTTAATAACCAGCTCAGTACCACGTCTCGACTCTCCAGAAGATCAAGATGAACTGTCTTACAGTGTCCCTCCTCTGTGTCCTGGCTGGTAAGTATACTTTATATTGCCATTTGCTTACCAAATATATCAACGATTGTATTGTAGAAAGGATTCTGTTTATCAGGTATGACTATATTTATAATTGTCAGTTTCGGATCTACAATGTAAGTGGTTAAGTTGAATATGATTGTAGCATAAAGCAATATGCCTTACTTGGGTATTAATGTTAACTGTCTCCTTTGGTTTATAAATCATTCCCATCTATTACTGGATACTTGGTAGGTAATACAATAAGGTATGGTATGTATTGAACGTTTAGTTGCACAAAACGTTTCTCTTACGAGGTATCGTGTGTATAAAAATAGAATTTGAATAATGATTATGAATGAATATGAAAATGAATATTTATATAGCGCGCATATCCATCGACCCGTGGTTGCGCAAAGCGCTTACATTGTTTTCCTCTAGTCAATGGCACACCGTCCGATCATTTATCCAATTCAACTCCCTAGAGAGTATTCAACCGGCATCCACATATGTTAGGGACCATTAAATGACTCATAGGGTACCCATTCACAGATGGGTGAACTGAGACACATGGTCACAACAGTTTGTCCAACACTGCTAAACGCTGATAACCGACATCTCGGGTGACACTTTTAGAGTTCTAACAGAGGTGAACTCTAGGTTTATACACCTTGGCCTGGATGGGATTATAACTCAGGACCTCAGAAAAACCCGAGACCGGCGCTCTTGCCGACTGAGCTATCCCGTAATATCCTGTACTGATTAATGTCCTGTACTTGAAATTGAGATATTTGTATTTTGAAATAATGCATAAAACTAACTAAGGTACAATAAAATAAAAATGATAAATCTAACAATTCCATTGAACAGCAATAATTTGAAAAAATTTAATACTTACGTTGTTGTTCATCATATCCCTCCTTACCAATTTTCTTGCCATGTTTTCCCCTGACAGGTGAGCGCCGTATATGTTGTTTATTTATTGAGACACATTCTGCTGGTTTAAAATGATCGTTATTCCCTGGAAGTATGTTTATCACAGCGTCCCTTATCATAAACTAGCTATATCTTTGAAAGACGTCAACAGTAATTTATTTAATATTATAGTAAATATCGAATTTATATATGAATATATAACTACACTACAGAATTCTTCATTGATAGATTGATTGAATTATCCAAATCAACCGCTGTGTTCTACTCACTGACAAACAATGCCTGACTTCATTACATCAGATAAATAATTCCAAGAAGAAGTACACTTTAGCTTGTTCAGTAACTGTAGTTATACACAGTTTTACGTCATACCTTACTATATGATTTGCTACGATGCTGCACAAATGGTATCATGGTAAACGTTATGTAGAATATCTGATATCATCAGGATGATTGTTTACAGACATACGATAAGACAATAAACTTCTTTCATACCATAAATCGTATCTTTGTGTTGTTTTGTTTTCTATCAAGCTACACATGAACCTGCGACAAACGTCGCATATCATGAATAAAAAAGTTGTCATCAATACATTCCTCGTTGAAAATGATAATGATTCACCAATTCATCTATAGATGAAATTAAATCTCATTTCAATTCTATACAGTATAATTTGATACCGTGCTGTACATAAACAAATCATGGTAAACGCTATGGTACAATATCTGTTATCAATAGGATGGTTTATAACAGATCTACGATAAATCAGCAATATAAACTACTTCCAACCCATTAATCATATATTTGTTCTTTTCTACCAATAGCCTGTGTCTCAGCTGAGATCAGTTCTCACATCGTTGGAGGCAGCAATGCTGCTTCTAATGAGTTTCCCTGGCAGGGCAGTCTGCAGGTGAGGAGTGGAAGCAGCTGGTTCCACATCTGTGGCTGTGTCCTCTACACCTCAAGCAAGGCTCTTTCTGCTGCCCACTGTCTCTCTAACAGGTGACCTCTCCCCCTTTCCCCCTTTTCAAGTTGATATACACTGATAAGTTTAAAGGTTGGTGATTTAAAAAACAAAAGAATGTTTTTTATGCTAAGATATTGCAGTGCAAGCTCTTACCTCTTAAATTTTGCTTTTATGCTCCAATCATAAATACGTTTTGCAGTGCAAGCAGTTACCGTCTGGCCTTTGGTATGTTGAGAATGAACAACGTTGACGGAACTGAACAGTATTCAGATGTCACTTCATACACCAACGTAAGTTAAATATCTATTCCAATACATATTCAATATATTATAAAGATTTGTATCTCCTTTAAGGGATATTCTGGAAGATTGAAATAAAAATAAAAAATAATTAATTGTTAACATAATTCTTTAGGAATTTGTGCTCTTGGAGTATACAACTTGCAACCTTTAATATTTTTTAGTAGTTAGTGTTTATAAAGAAATTGTCATGATGACCCACAGCACCCCAGCTACAACGGTAATGCTGCCGGTTACCCAAATGACATCGCAGTGCTCAGATTGACCACCACCATGGACACTTCAAGCTCAGCTGTCGGTGCTGTCACTCTGGCCTCAGGAAGCGCTGACTACACTGGTTCAACCGCTACCATCTCAGGATGGGGAAGACTCTCAGGTGAAGTGTTTTCAAAATTGCAGATATTTCTTAAAATCTAGATGTAAAATATTCTCCATATTTTTACAATTGGAGCACATGTTATAAAACATATGTTATGTACTAAACATTCTATAATTCAACAAAGTCATTGATATATATGTAACCCGATGCTTTTACTTACACAAATGTACTGAAACACAGTTGTGCATTTATATTTTTGAAAGCATGTAACTAAATGATTTCCTATTGTTCTACATTTCACCAGGCGGAGGATCTACTCCTAATAACCTGCAGAAGGTCGACATGACCGTTCTCTCCAACAGTGACTGTAGCAGCAGATGGTCTGGTATCAGTGGCGCCACCGTCAACAGTGGACACATCTGTATCTTTGCTAGCGGAAAGTCTGCATGCAGTGTAAGTTTACTTTGTCCTAATAGAGTGGACACATGATGAAATGAATAACATTTTTTTAAACTCATGTAAAAGCTAATGATAATTGACATTTCATTTACAATATGACGATTTAATTTGAATATTGCTTTTTGCAGGGTGACAGCGGTGGCCCAATGGTTGTTGGAAGCACTCTGACTGGAATCACCTCCTGGGGCATCAGTTCCTGCTCTGGATCCTACCCAAGTGTCTACACTCGTGTGTCCTTCTTCAATTCTTGGATTCAATCCCAGTAACATGTAACCCATATGTCAGGTGTCTTTCAATAAAATTGCAGAGTCTCTCACGATGATGGTCTTTTTGTTTTAATTTGTCGAAATGGAATTATAATATCGTATTGTTCCGTAGAGCTTTCAGACATAGTTTCATCATATTTTTCCTTCTTAATACAGAGTTCTTGTATGCGTGACAGTCCTTTCACGAAGCACCCTGTGTAGGCGTGCACTGCAAAAATCTGAATAAGCCTGTCAAATGTTAATTCATCTCCTTTTGAACTTTAAACCTAATTATATTATGCCCGTCGTTAATTAATAGCTGAAATATTGTCCACGTGGCGCTAGACTCTGACTCACTCAGTCATTAATTCTTAGGTGATTATGGAGTATTAAAACGTTAAATTTGGCTATGAGGCCGATATTGACGACTGAACAAATAGGATATGGCATTTCACCTATAAATGACGACCTAAAAGCGTAAAGTCTTTATTCATGATCGAAAACCGGACAGTGCACCGTTACTTGCAATAAATCTTTTTTTTTAAATCAATACTGTAGAATTGCATTTCATTTTTTCATATCCACACATCAATTGCATAAATCAAAACAATGAAGTGTAAATTCTACTTCTGCATATGCATAGGACCTTTGCTCGACTATCTTTGAAAACAGATAACGATCATACATTAACATTTAAGAGCACAATAATTTCAACGAAGAATTTCACTTTTATTAAACATTTATTCGCTTTCATATGTTCTGACCTTTCATTATAATGAGAGGATACAGCAGTGAAACTCTTAAAATCAGAACACTATTTTCCCAATTATTTCGAAGACGGCAGGGGATTATAAACATTTATTAACGGGTTAATCAATGTAAGAAGCCTATCTATCGACACTTTGTTTTTACAATGTTGCTAACAATCATTGAATACAATCAGATAGTTATTTAGTGTTAAGGAATCGCATTAGTTCATGACTATATTACATTTTTCAAGATTTAAAAATTAGTTGCTAATCAGTTTGTTTCAAGCTAGCGTTTTAGATCCAATATGGTAATAAACTGTATAATGGGACAGAAGCACGTTCTTGATCTTCGGAAATCAAAGGGATCTAACGAAAGAAAATGGATATAACACGATATATGGGACCGTACCACGTTCTTCGGATAACAAAGGGATCTAATGAAAGAAAATTGATATAACACGATATATGGGAAAGTACCACGTTCTTCGGAAATCATAGGGATCTAACGAAAGAAAATTGATATACCACGATATATGGGACAGAAGCACGTTCTTGATCTTCGGAAATCAAAGGGATATAACGAAAGAAAATGGATATAACACGATATATGGGACAGTACCATATTCTTTATATAACACGATATATGGGACAGTAGCACGTTCTTCGGATATCAAAGGGATCCAACGAATGAAAATTGATATAACACGATATATGGTTCAGTACCACATTCTTTATATAACACGATATATGGGCGAGTACCACATTCTTCGGAAAACAAAGGGATCAAATGAAAGAAAATTGATATAACACGATATATGGGACAGTAGCACGTTCTTCGGAAAACAAAGGGATCTATCGAAAGATAATTGGGCAATCATTGAATACAATCAGATAGTTATTTAGTGTTTAGGAATCGCATTAGTTCATGACTATATTACATTTTTCAAGATTTAAAAATTAGTTGCTAATCAGTTTGTTTCAAGCTAGTGTTTTAGATCTAATATGGTAATAAACTGTATAATGGGACAGAAGCACGTTCTTGATCTTCGGAAATCAAAGGGATCTAACGAAAGAAAATGGATATAACACGATATATGGGACAGGACCTCGTTCTTTATATAACACGATATATGGGACAGTAGCACGTTCTTCGGCAATCAAAGGGATCTAACTAGGCATAATCAGTCATTTTTTTTTTAAATCAACCAAAATTAACCAAACTTGGTGTGTGGATAGAACAGAGTTTCAATAATAACATGCAATTTCAATTTTCAAAATAAAAATGTTCGTTAAAAAGATATTTGATTTCAAAGACATCCACCCTCGAAAAAAATAAAATCAATTTATTTTTGATGGATTGTTTTGGGTTAGGGTCTTATAAAAATATTTCTACTCATCCTAAAAATACTATTGAGTGTTTAATGTCTTCGTTGTTCTCTTGTCTATCAGTAATGACTATTCAAAAAAAAAAAAGTGCCACATTTGGTACAAAATTTTGAACCTCCAAGGGGAGTACCCTCATCACGTTTTTTTAACATGTCTTATTTTTTTCTTGAATAGTGTCAATAATTATTTAAATATTCCACAAACTTTGTTGTCATGGTCACTGTCATTGTCATCCGAGTCTGTCAAGCTCAAAAATGTGAAATTAAAGTTAACACAGAATTCTGTACAACCAATTTAAGATGAGACTCAACTTTGCATGTACATCAAATTTGATAAGCTTAAACAAAACAGGAGTATCATGTTATATCAATTTTCGGCCTAAGAGTAATTGAAGGGTACGGATGACGGGGTATCAAAAAGGACTGTTAAATGCAACCTAGCTCTTCAAAAAGGCTCAACTTCGAATTTTCTGAAAGCTGAGATCATTATCTATATAATGATATATAGAATGACACCATTGAATTTGGTTGCAGAAAGATTAATCACAATGAAATCGCATAATTTTCGAGTTTGGTTGCAGTCCCCTATAAGCAACTGCAACCAAATTATTTTTCCAAGAATAAATACATGTTTTTATCAAACAGAAGAACCTGGGCTTGAAGAAATTTAGTTTCAGATGGAATATTTGATGATTAGACAACTGTTGATCACTTACCTGGCTTTTTATTTACATTTCAATGACACAGCAGCCACTTACCGATCGCTATCGAGTCCGGTTTTCGATCATGTCACATCATGTTTTGAAATCGTTTCTGACATTAGGGATAGAAATATTTCACTGACCTTGATTATTTTACAATTGCTATCATAAAGCATGTCATGGTAGGTACTTTAGAAATCTTTGACCAAATTAATCCCTAAATTTCATTTCTGTGTTTCAACGTGCTCCCGTAGCAGATTCGAATTGCTGTCATATCTCAAAAAGATTCCCATTGGCTGTCACAAATTCCTTTAATTGCCAAATGATTTTGATAGAAAATAAACACCAATAAGTAAGTTTAACAAATAGTTTCTATCCAAAAACAGAACAAGATGAATTATTTATCCAAAAAAATTAGGAAATTTGAAAAATTGTTGGAAATGTTTGAGACTAAATCAACCAATGGGAAACAGTAGCGAGTTATCTTCTCCTGCCAAAATAGAGGGCGCGTCGAATGCATTGGTCCTTTACTTACTTCCGGATTATCAACTTGCATTACCGGGTAGATATGAATTAGAGAAAAACACAATAAAACAACGATCAAAATGTGACAGTACTGTACGATTACATTGGAACATTCGCGAGGAATGACAAAGTGAGTTAGTGAGTGTCTTTATCAAAGATGTTAACGAAAATTATTCTGTCGTGGCTGGCAAACAGTGCCAGTTGAGACGGCAGTGTGTTTATGTATATTGTTTTTGTACCTCATGTTGACATATTTGAAAATGATATGATTGAAAAATTATCCAGCGTCATTATTTCACTATTTAATTGTATTTTGGCGAAAAAGTATTTACGTCTGAATAACTTAAATAACGACTATGTCTAATAAACCAGAAGTAAGTAAACCTGTCAGCTAATTTGTGTTTGTAAACAGGTCGAAAAGAAAGACCCATTTTACTACCCCAAACATGAATGGCAACAGTTTTCATATAATTTAATTTCCTGTTTTTTGAATAGAAGGATGAATATCAACAACAATACTTCATTCGGCCTTAAAACTATTGATTTAAACAATATTTTTTCTATTATCAAGACAAGATTACAGAATACATTTATTACAAATACACAGGAAAATGATGAGCAAACAGGCTAAACGGCCTACATCAATGCTTCTCTTTCAAAAGAATCAAAACAAACAAAAATCAAGTTTGTAAATTCGTAAGAGGTCAGGAAACACTGTAAATCCCCTTCAGTAAATAAGTGCCAATAAATTGCCTTTGGTACTGAAACGAAAACGTCTGGTATCGGCAATGAAATAATACACAGATTATACAATGGATTCGTTTTCACTTCATATCATAGATTCGTCGCCGCTATGAATAGCTTTCAAACTAATATTATTTTGAAAAAATGCGTTGGTTCAATCTGAATCAATAATATAGAGGAGACTGAAGGAAGTAATGAAAACGATCCTCCCGAATTTTACCAGATGAACGGGCACGGTTTTCTGACAAACCTCTATCAAATAGAGTAAAATTTGACTTTTTCGTTGATCAAAGGATGTTTACTTTTTAAATGTTGGGAATAAAGTTTTGTCACATGAAACGAGTATTTTGAATTGCGATATGATACTATATACTTTTAATATCTAATATTTACACAACCACGGATATTGTAAGACTACATTTGAACACAATCAACAAAATAAAGACAGAATTTTAAATATTTTGCACATTGATAGGGACAGTAAATTAAATTCTATTGAGGAGTTGTATAGAAAGTGATTAATTTTTTTACCACAATAAACTCATCCAAATCATTTCTAATCATTGACTTATATCATTGACATGTTATTTTCATTGGTCAACTCTTCAAACGCTAATACGAGTTTGTTCAAGCTTTAAAAATCTATTATATGGTGTTTTACCTTGGTTGTACTTAAATTTTGACATTATTCCTCAACCAGTTTGTGTATGACAACTATTACATGCAATAATATTGCAGCTATCCTTGAGTTATTTATCAATGCATGCAATTTAACGTATATTTTGAAAAAAAAATAAACAAATAAATTGGATGTTGATCTTTCAATCCTACGTGACTTGTTTTTCAATCTTCCGCGAAAGATATTATAGAGTTGCCGTTTTAATGGGTTTCTATTAGTAGAAATTATGCAATTCAACATCCGTTTTGCTCAAAAACTAAATTTATGACTATAAATGTTATTCAAATAGTTTAAGTGTCAAAAGATGTTTTTACTTTTTCAATCAAAATATGTTGGTGACTTATAAGTTATATACTTACTTACCACTGTATTACATAAAATTAGATTACTTTCTATATATTATACAATCATGAGCTGTAAAATATTGCCTTACTTTCTACTTCACCTTTTTACGGTTACAAATACTCATTTTACCATGGCAAAGCTCAAAACGGGTTTCTAGACGGGGTGTTTTCGGAAACATATATAATATAAAATTATAGAACGGAGAGTTTGTATCAGTGCATAAACAAAAATGTGTTTCTTGTTTGCAGAGATACGACTCTTGTTGAAAGTGAGCTCTATATTATCTTAATTTTTCGATGTTACGTTTCTAATTTTAATTTTTTATATTTTGTTACTTTCTGTTGTTAATATAAAATAAAGATTCTGGTAAGAATGGTTTCCTGTGCAACTGTAAAAAGGGCAAACCTTTCTGGATATTTTTATTGTGGAAGCGACATTCAAGAGGACTTTCTCAAATATACATGAATGTGATAAGTACAGGATTATGTCTCACTTAATTTCAATATGTTCGTGTTCATGCTTTAACAATTTGACAAAGAATAGAGCACTCAAAATGATTTAGAGTGTGAAGTAAAGCAATTCAGCGGCGAATGCATGAACTTCAAATCTACAACGGCATAGAAGTGTCATAATTGATTACTTTGTTAATACTAGTATGCTCATTTCATTATTTGTTAATATGAAATATATGCTCATTTCATTATTGTTAATATGCTCATAATCTATCAACCATCTATCAATATATTTATAACTTTGACAACAAATTAGCATAAAACGGTCTATTTTGAATGGTTGGAAGATTATCTGCCAAACCTGTTTGAATTGTCCCTTTCCCGGTAACCTAAATAAATATATTTAAACTCTAAAATAGAAATGATAAATTAACCAGAAATTCTTTCTGCATCAACCGACGTCCGTTATCAAAGCAGTCTCATATGATGTTAAGAATTGGCAGTAAATTAGACGAAATAGACCTAAAAATATACGCATAAGCAATTATCAGCTAAATAATGGTAAACATTAAATATTCTCATACTTACCTGAATCGTATTTTTATTTATTCATAAAGCGTCAATCACCAGGTACCATCTCCAATTATAGGCCTATATATATATTATCAAAATGTGTGTAAATATCGAATTGAATTTGTCAATTATTTAAGCATTGTTTTAACATGGGTTCCTAAACATGTTATGATCTTTTTGTAAAGCTTAAAATTTGATTGACATTCAATCATTTAAGAGAAATTCATCTTTGATGGTTAGGATCACAAACTTCGAACATTTGAGGAAAAAAGATTGAAAATAAGATAACAAAACCTTCATGCACACCAATCTAGTCTAATCATTTCGGTGATCTTAAAAAATCCCATAGACATAGTTTGTTGATCTTTTAGAAATCTATACATAATATTGATGAAAACACTGTCGCCAATAAAAATTCTATGATGTGACGCAGTGCAGATACGAGGACAAATTTCATAGTTTCGCATCGCAAAATTTTGAATGCGGAAGTAAACGAGGACCAATACATTCGACACGCCACCTACACGCTCTCTCAAGGGAGGTAACTCCCCACTTTCTCCCATTGTAGGATACGTTACATACAGCATGGCATTACGTCACACACAGAACGAGAGGGAACCTGTCAAAATGAAACTGTTGATTAGTTTTTGTTTTCACGTCAAATAAGGTAAATTATAAAACTCCTGCAACCAAACATTTCTCTTTGCTTTTCAACAAGCAACTACAATCTCTTCAACCAAATTAGTTTTTGTCAACACACGAAAAGTGATGGATATTTGGTAGAAAACAATTTGGTTGCAGTTGCCTGTAAGGGACTGCAACCAAACTCGAAAACTCCTCGATTTTATTGCGATTAAACGTTCTGCAACCAAACTCAAGGCTTCAAGGAAATAATTGATTTATAGTTAATCATTTTAGCTGTCAGAATATCTCATTTCAATCATTTTCAAGGAAAAGGTTGCATTTTATTGATGTTTTAGATACCCTGTCATTCGTACCTTTCAATTACTCTTAGGTCCAATTTTCTTTCGATAGATCCTTTTGTTTTCCGAAGAACGTGCTACTGTCCCATATATTGTGTTATATCAATTTTCATTCGTTAGATCCCTATGATTTCCGAAGAACGTGGTACTGTCCCATATATCGTGTTATATCAATTTTCTTTCATTAGATCCCTTTGATTTCCGATGAACGTGGTACTGTCCCATATATCGTGTTATATCAATTTTCTTTCATTAGATTCCTTTGTTTTCCGAAGAACGGGGTACTGTCCCATATATCATGTTATATAAAGAATGTGGTACTGTCCCATATATTGCGTTATGTCAATTTTCTTTCGTTAGATCCCTTTGATTTCCGAAGATCAAGAACGTGCTTCTGTCCCATATATCATGTTATATCAATTTTCTTTCGTTAGATCCCTATGATTTCCGAAGAACGTGGTATTGTCCCATATATCGTGTTATATCAATTTTCTTTCGTTAGATGTCTTTGATTCCCGAAGATCAAGAACGTGCTTCTGTCCCATATATCGCGTTATATCAATTGTCTTTCATTAGATCCCTTTGTTTTCTGAAGAATGTGGTACTCTCCCATTTATTGTGTTATATAAAGAACGTGGTACTGTCCCATATATATTGTGTAATATTCATTTTCTTTCGTTAGATCCCTTTGATTTCGGAAGAACATGCTACTGTCCAATATATCGTGTTATATAAAGAACTTGGTACTGTCCCATATATCGCGTTATATCAATTGTCTTTCATTAGATCCCTTTGTTTTCCGAAGAATGTGGTACTCTCCCATTTATTGTGTTATATAAAGAACGTGGAACTGTCCCATATATATTGTGTTATATTCATTTTCTTTCGTTAGATCCCTTTGGTTTTTCGAAGAACGTGCTACTGTCCAATATATCGTGTTATATAAAGAACGTGGTACTGTCCCATATATCGTGTTATATCCATTTTCTTTCGTTAGATCCCTTTGATTTCCGAAGATCAAGAACGTGCTTCTGTCCCATTATACAGTTTATTACCATATTAGATCTAAAACGCTAGCTTGAAACAAACTGATTAGCAACTAATTTTTAAATCTTGAAAAATGTAATATAGTCATGAACTAATGCGATTCCTAAACACTAAATAACTATCGGATTGTATTCAATGATTGTTAGCAACATTGTAAAAACAAAGTGTCGATAGATAGGCTTCTTACATTGAATATACCCGTTAATAAATGTTTATAATCCCCTGCCGTCTTCGAAATAATTGGGAAAATAGTGTTCATAAAAAAAAGGAGGTACTGATTTTAAGAGTTTCACTGCTGCATCCTCTCATTATAATGAAAGGTCGGAAAATATGAAAGCGAATAAATGTTGAATAAAAGTGAAATTCTTCGTTCAAATAATTGTGCTCTTAAATATAAATGTATGATCGTTATCTGTTTTCAAAGATAGTCGAGCAAAGGTCCTATGCATATGCAGAAGCAGAAATAACACTTCATTGTTTTGATATGTGCTATTGATGTGTTGATATGAACAAGTGAAAAGAGGTTCTACAGTATTGATTCAAAAATAGCTTGATTTATTGCAAGTAACGGTGCATGCAAGTAACGGTTTTCGATCATGAATAAAGACTTTAAGCTTTTAGGTCGTCAAAAGGAGACGAATTAACATTTGACAGGCTTATTCAGATTGTTGCAGTGCACGCCTACACAGGGTGCTTCGTGAAAGGACTGTCATGCATACAAGAACTCTGTATTAAGAAGGAAGAATATTATGAAACTATGTCTGAAAGCTCTACGGAACAATACAATATTATAAATCCATTTAGAAATTTAAATAAAAAAAAGACCATCACCGTGAGCGATTCTGCAATTTTATTGAAAGACACCAGACATATGGGTTACATGTTACTGGGATTGAATCCAAGAATTGAAGAAGGACACACGAGTGTAGACACTTGGGTAGGATCCAGAGCAGGAACTGATGCCCCAGGAGGTGATTCCAGTCAGAGTGCTTCCAACAACCATTGGGCCACCGCTGTCACCCTGCAAAAAGCAATATTCAAATTAAATCGTCATATTGTAAATGAAATGTCAATTATCATTAGCTTTTACATGAGTTAAAAAAAATGTTATTCATTTCATCATGTGTCCACTCTATTAGGACAAAGTAAACTTACACTGCATGCAGACTTTCCGCTAGCAAAGATGCAGATGTGTCCACTGTTGACGGTGGCGCCACTGATACCAGACCATCTGCTGCTACAGTCACTGTTGGAGAGAACGGTCATGTCGACCTTCTGCAGGTTATTAGGAGTAGATCCTCCGCCTGGTGAAATATAGAACAATAGGAAATCATTTAGTTACATGCTTTCAAAAATATAAATGCACAACTGTGTACATTTGTGTTGGTAAAAGCATCGGGTTACATATATATCAATGACTTTGTTGAATTATAGAATGTTTAGTACATAACAAATGTTTTATAACATGTGCT
This sequence comes from Steromphala cineraria, assembly GCA_916613615.1. NCBI lineage: Eukaryota > Metazoa > Mollusca > Gastropoda > Trochida > Trochidae > Steromphala > Steromphala cineraria. Next base: position 47,678,539 of record OU744726.1, read on the forward strand.
CCAATTGTAAAAATATGGAGAATATTTTACATCTAGATTTTAAGAAATATCTGTAATTTTGAAAACACTTCACCTGAGAGTCTTCCCCATCCTGAGATGGTAGCGGTTGAACCAGTGTAGTCAGCGCTTCCTGAGGCCAGAGTGACAGCTTCGACAGCTGAGCTTGAAGTGTCCATGGTTGTGGTCAATCTGAGCACTGCAATGTCATTTGGGTAACCGGCAGCATTACCGTTGTAGCTGGGGTGCTGTGGGTCATCATGGCAATTTCTTTATAAACACTAACTACTAACAAACATTAAAGGTGTCAGTTTTGCACATTTGTTTTTTTACATATTCATTTATTATCATTTCATTCCTGTTTTCAATTGTTCATCAATCGAGCCTATCACCTTAATTCAATTAATTATTTTTGTTATTTGATTTCAATCTTCTAGAATATCCCTTAAAGGAGATGCAAATCTATATAATATATTGAATATGTATTTGAATAGATATTTAACTTACGTTGGTGTATGAAGTGACATCTGAATACTGTTCAGTTCCGTCAACGTTGTTCATTCTCAACATACCAAAGGCCAGACGGTAACTGCTTGCACTGCAAAAAGTATTTATGATTGGAGCTTAAAAGCATAAATAATTTAAGAGGTAAGAGCTTGCACTGCAATATTTTAGCATAAAACACAATCAAAATGGAAAAAAAATCACCAACCTTTAAACTTAGCAACTTGAAAAGGGGGAAAGGGGGAGAGGTTACCTGTTAGAGAGACAGTGGGCAGCGGAAAGAGCCTTGTTGTTGCTGTAGAGGACACAGCCACAGATGTGGAACCAGCTGCTTCCACTTCTCACCTGAAGACTGCCCTGCCAGGGAAACTCATTAGAAGCAGCATTGCTGCCTCCAACGATGTGAGAACTGATCTCAGCTGAGACACAGGCTATTCGTAGAAAAGAACAAATATATAGTTAAAGGGTTTGAAATAGTTTATATTGCTGATTTATCGTATGTCTGTAAAACACCATCCTAGTGATAACAGATATTGTACCATAGCGTTTACCATGATATGTTTATGTACAGCATCGTATCAAATTATACTGTATAGAATTGAAATGAGATTTAATTTCATCTATAGATGAATTGGTGAATGATTATCTTTTTTCACAGTTCTATATGTTGATTACTTGAAAGGAGCAAATATATAAATTGAACATTGCATTCGATAACAAACTGTAAATTAGTGATCGACACAGGTACATAATTATAATGAAGAGGAATATATACAAAGTTCATATATATGATTGACTTTTGTCATGTGTCCATAACAAAATTGGCAAATGAAAATCTTTTAAAATTCTTTATGTTGATTAACTATTAGGAGCAAACATTGTGTATAAGTGTATATTTATGACTATAAATGTTATTCAAATAGTTTAAGTGTCAAAAGATGTTTTTACTTTTTCAATCAAAATATGTTGGTGACTTATAAGTTATATACTTACTTTCCACTGTATTACATAAAATTAGATTACTTTCTATATATTATACAATCATGAGCTGTAAAATATTGCCTTACTTTCTACTTCACCTTTTTACGGTTACAAATACTCATTTTACCATGGCAAAGCTCAAAACGGGTTTCTAGACGGGGTGTTTTCGGAAACATATATAATATAAAATTATAGAACGGAGAGTTTGTATCAGTGCATAAACAAAAATGTGTTTCTTGTTTGCAGAGATACGACTCTTGTTGAAAGTGAGCTCTATATTATCTTAATTTTTCGATGTTACGTTTCTAATTTTAATTTTTTATATTTTGTTACTTTCTGTTGTTAATATAAAATAAAGATTCTGGTAAGAATGGTTTCCTGTGCAACTGTAAAAAGGGCAAACCTTTCTGGATATTTTTATTGTGGAAGCGACATTCAAGAGGACTTTCTCAAATATACATGAATGTGATAAGTACAGGATTATGTCTCACTTAATTTCAATATGTTCGTGTTCATGCTTTAACAATTTGACAAAGAATAGAGCACTCAAAATGATTTAGAGTGTGAAGTAAAGCAATTCAGCGGCGAATGCATGAACTTCAAATCTACAACGGCATAGAAGTGTCATAATTGATTACTTTGTTAATACTAGTATGCTCATTTCATTATTTGTTAATATGAAATATATGCTCATTTCATTATTGTTAATATGCTCATAATCTATCAACCATCTATCAATATATTTATAACTTTGACAACAAATTAGCATAAAACGGTCTATTTTGAATGGTTGGAAGATTATCTGCCAAACCTGTTTGAATTGTCCCTTTCCCGGTAACCTAAATAAATATATTTAAACTCTAAAATAGAAATGATAAATTAACCAGAAATTCTTTCTGCATCAACCGACGTCCGTTATCAAAGCAGTCTCATATGATGTTAAGAATTGGCAGTAAATTAGACGAAATAGACCTAAAAATATACGCATAAGCAATTATCAGCTAATTAATGGTAAACATTAAATATTCTCATACTTACCTGAATCGTATTTTTATTTATTCATAAAGCGTCAATCACCAGGTACCATCTCCAATTATAGGCCTATATATATATTATCAAAATGTGTGTAAATATCAAATTGAATTTGTCAATTATTTAAGCATTGTTTTAACATGGGTTCCTAAACATGTTATGATCTTTTTGTAAAGCTTAAAATTTGATTGACATTCAATCATTTAAGAGAAATTCATCTTTGATGGTTAGGATCACAAACTTCGAACATTTGAGGAAAAAAGATTGAAAATAAGATAACAAAACCTTCATGCACACCAATCTAGTCTAATCATTTCGGTGATCTTAAAATATCCCATAGACATAGTTTGTTGATCTTTTAGAAATCTATACATAATATTGATGAAAACACTGTCGCCAATAAAAATTCTATGATGTGACGCAGTGCAGATACGAGGACAAATTTCATAGTTTCGCATCGCAAAATTTTGAATGCGGAAGTAAACGAGGACCAATACATTCGACACGCCACCTACACGCTCTCTCAAGGGAGGTAACTCCCCACTTTCTCCCATTGTAGGATACGTTACATACAGCATGGCATTACGTCACACACAGAACGAGAGGGAACCTGTCAAAATGAAACTGTTGATTAGTTTTTGTTTTCACGTCAAATAAGGTAAATTATAAAACTCCTGCAACCAAACATTTCTCTTTGCTTTTCAACAAGCAACTACAATCTCTTCAACCAAATTAGTTTTTGTCAACACACGAAAAGTGATGGATATTTGGTAGAAAACAATTTGGTTGCAGTTGCCTGTAAGGGACTGCAACCAAACTCGAAAACTCCTCGATTTTATTGCGATTAAACGTTCTGCAACCAAACTCAAGGCTTCAAGGAAATAATTGATTTATAGTTAATCATTTTAGCTGTCAGAATATCTCATTTCAATCATTTTCAAGGAAAAGGTTGCATTTTATTGATGTTTTAGATACCCTGTCATTCGTACCTTTCAATTACTCTTAGGTCCAATTTTCTTTCGATAGATCCTTTTGTTTTCCGAAGAACGTGCTACTGTCCCATATATTGTGTTATATCAATTTTCATTCGTTAGATCCCTATGATTTCCGAAGAACGTGGTACTGTCCCATATATCGTGTTATATCAATTTTCTTTCATTAGATCCCTTTGATTTCCGATGAACGTGGTACTGTCCCATATATCGTGTTATATCAATTTTCTTTCATTAGATTCCTTTGTTTTCCGAAGAACGGGGTACTGTCCCATATATCATGTTATATAAAGAATGTGGTACTGTCCCATATATTGCGTTATGTCAATTTTCTTTCGTTAGATCCCTTTGATTTCCGAAGATCAAGAACGTGCTTCTGTCCCATATATCATGTTATATCAATTTTCTTTCGTTAGATCCCTATGATTTCCGAAGAACGTGGTACTGTCCCATATATCGTGTTATATCAATTTTCTTTCGTTAGATGTCTTTGATTCCCGAAGATCAAGAACGTGCTTCTGTCCCATATATCGCGTTATATCAATTGTCTTTCATTAGATCCCTTTGTTTTCTGAAGAATGTGGTACTCTCCCATTTATTGTGTTATATAAAGAACGTGGTACTGTCCCATATATATTGTGTTATATTCATTTTCTTTCGTTAGATCCCTTTGATTTCGGAAGAACATGCTACTGTCCAATATATCGTGTTATATAAAGAACTTGGTACTGTCCCATATATCGCGTTATATCAATTGTCTTTCATTAGATCCCTTTGTTTTCCGAAGAATGTGGTACTCTCCCATTTATTGTGTTATATAAAGAACGTGGAACTGTCCCATATATATTGTGTTATATTCATTTTCTTTCGTTAGATCCCTTTGGTTTTTCGAAGAACGTGCTACTGTCCAATATATCGTGTTATATAAAGAACGTGGTACTGTCCCATATATCGTGTTATATCCATTTTCTTTCGTTAGATCCCTTTGATTTCCGAAGATCAAGAACGTGCTTCTGTCCCATTATACAGTTTATTACCATATTAGATCTAAAAAGCTAGCTTGAAACAAACTGATTAGCAACTAATTTTTAAATCTTGAAAAATGTAATATAGTCATGAACTAATGCGATTCCTAAACACTAAATAACTATCGGATTGTATTCAATGATTGTTAGCAACATTGTAAAAACAAAGTGTCGATAGATAGGCTTCTTACATTGAATATACCCGTTAATAAATGTTTATAATCCCCTGCCGTCTTCGAAATAATTGGGAAAATAGTGTTCATAAAAAAAAGGAGGTACTGATTTTAAGAGTTTCACTGCTGCATCCTCTCATTATAATGAAAGGTCGGAAAATATGAAAGCGAATAAATGTTGAATAAAAGTGAAATTCTTCGTTCAAATAATTGTGCTCTTAAATATAAATGTATGATCGTTATCTGTTTTCAAAGATAGTCGAGCAAAGGTCCTATGCATATGCAGAAGCAGAAATAACACTTCATTGTTTTGATATGTGCTATTGATGTGTTGATATGAACAAGTGAAAAGAGGTTCTACAGTATTGATTCAAAAATAGCTTGATTTATTGCAAGTAACGGTGCATGCAAGTAACGGTTTTCGATCATGAATAAAGACTTTAAGCTTTTAGGTCGTCAAAAGGAGCGAATTAACATTTGACAGGCTTATTCAGATTGTTGCAGTGCACGCCTACACAGGGTGCTTCGTGAAAGGACTGTCATGCATACAAGAACTCTGTATTAAGAAGGAAGAATATTATGAAACTATGTCTGAAAGCTCTACAGAACAATACAATATTATAAATCCATTTAGAAATTTAAAAAAAAAAAAGACCATCACCGTGAGCGATTCTGCAATTTTATTGAAAGACACCAGACATATGGGTTACATGTTACTGGGATTGAATCCAAGAATTGAAGAAGGACACACGAGTGTAGACACTTGGGTAGGATCCAGAGCAGGAACTGATGCCCCAGGAGGTGATTCCAGTCAGAGTGCTTCCAACAACCATTGGGCCACCGCTGTCACCCTGCAAAAAGCAATATTCAAATTAAATCGTCATATTGTAAATGAAATGTCAATTATCATTAGCTTTTACATGAGTTAAAATTTTTTTTATTCATTTCATCATGTGTCCACTCTATTAGGACAAAGTAAACTTACACTGCATGCAGACTTTCCGCTAGCAAAGATGCAGATGTGTCCACTGTTGACGGTGGCGCCACTGATACCAGACCATCTGCTGCTACAGTCACTGTTGGAGAGAACGGTCATGTCGACCTTCTGCAGGTTATTAGGAGTAGATCCTCCGCCTGGTGAAATATAGAACAATAGGAAATCATTTAGTTACATGCTTTCAAAAATATAAATGCACAACTGTGTACATTTGTGTTGGTAAAAGCATCGGGTTACATATATATCAATGACTTTGTTGAATTATAGAATGTTTAGTACATAACAAATGTTTTATAACATGTGCTCCAATTGTAAAAATATGGAGAATATTTTACATCTAGATTTTAAGAAATATCTGTAATTTTGAAAACACTTCACCTGAGAGTCTTCCCCATCCTGAGATGGTAGCGGTTGAACCAGTGTAGTCAGCGCTTCCTGAGGCCAGAGTGACAGCACCGACAGCTGAGCTTGAAGTATCCATGGTGGTGGTCAATCTGAGCACTGCGATGTCATTTGGGTAACCGGCAGCATTACCGTTGTAGCTGGGGTGCTGTGGGTCATCATGGCAATTTCTTTATAAACACTAACTACTAACAAACATTAAAGGTGTCAGTTTTGCACATTTGTTTTTTTACATATTCATTTATTATCATTTCATTCCTGTTTTCAATTGTTCATCAATCGAGCCTATCACCTTAATTCAATTAATTATTTTTGTTATTTGATTTCAATCTTCTAGAATATCCCTTAAAGGAGATGCAAATCTATATAATATATTGAATATGTATTTGAATAGATATTTAACTTACGTTGGTGTATGAAGTGACATCTGAATACTGTTCAGTTCCGTCAACGTTGTTCATTCTCAACATACCAAAGGCCAGACGGTAACTGCTTGCACTGCAAAAAGTATTTATGATTGGAGCTTAAAAGCATAAATAATTTAAGAGGTAAGAGCTTGCACTGCAATATTTTAGCATAAAACACAATCAAAATGGAAAAAAAATCACCAACCTTTAAACTTAGCAACTTGAAAAGGGGGAAAGGGGGAGAGGTTACCTGTTAGAGAGACAGTGGGCAGCGGAAAGAGCCTTGTTGTTGCTGTAGAGGACACAGCCACAGATGTGGAACCAGCTGCTTCCACTTCTCACCTGAAGACTGCCCTGCCAGGGAAACTCATTAGAAGCAGCATTGCTGCCTCCAACGATGTGAGAACTGATCTCAGCTGAGACACAGGCTATTCGTAGAAAAGAACAAATATATAGTTAAAGGGTTTGAAATAGTTTATATTGCTGATTTATCGTATGTCTGTAAAACACCATCCTAGTGATAACAGATATTGTACCATAGCGTTTACCATGATATGTTTATGTACAGCATCGTATCAAATTATACTGTATAGAATTGAAATGAGATTTAATTTCATCTATAGATGAATTGGTGAATGATTATCTTTTTTCACAGTTCTATATGTTGATTACTTGAAAGGAGCAAATATATAAATTGAACATTGCATTCGATAACAAACTGTAAATTAGTGATCGACACAGGTACATAATTATAATGAAGAGGAATATATACAAAGTTCATATATATGATTGACTTTTGTCATGTGTCCATAACAAAATTGGCAAATGAAAATCTTTTAAAATTCTTTATGTTGATTAACTATTAGGAGCAAACATTGTGTATAAGTGTATATTGTGATCGATGTCAAAATGTTAACTAGATGTCGATACAGGTATAGGGTTATAATGGCGAGGAATGTATTAATGACAACTTCTTTATTCATGATATGCGACGTTTGTCGCAGGTTCAAGGGTAGCTTGATAGAAAACAAAACAACACAAAGATAGGATTTATGGTATGGAAGAAGTTGATGGTCTTATCGTATGTCTGTAAACATTCATCCTGATGATATAAGATATTCTACATAACGTTTACCATGATACCATTTGTGCAGTTTCGTAGCAAATCATATAGTAATGTATAACGTAAAACTGTGTATAACTACAGTTACTGAACTAGCTAAAGTGTACTTCTTCTTGGAATTATTTATCTGAAGTAATGAAGTCAGGCATTGATGTCAGTGAGTAGAACACAGCGGTTGATTTGGAAATTTAATCAATCTATCAATGAAGAATTCTGTAGTGTAGTTATATATTCATATATAAATTCGATATTTACTATGATATTAAATAAATCTCTGTTGACGTCATTCAAAGATATAGCTAGTTTATGATAAGGGACGCTGTGATAAACATACTTCCAGGGAATAACGATCATTTTAAACCAGCAGAATGTGTCTCAATAAATAAACAACATATACGGCGCTCACCTGTCAGGGGAAAATATGGCAAGAAAATTGGTAAGGAGGGATATGATGAACAACAACGTAAGTATTAAAGTTTTTCAAATTATTGCTGTTCAATGGAATTGTTAGATTCATGTGTAGCTTGATAGAAAACAAAACAACACAAAGATGGGATTTATGGTATGGAAGAAGTTGATGGTCTTATCGTATGTCTGTAAACAATCATCCTGATGATATAAGATATTCTACATAACGTTTATCAGGATACCATTTGTGCAGCATTGCAGCAAATCATAATGTCATGTATGACGTAAATAGAGATTATTAACCGAGTGTGTTTCCGTATCATTAATATCATATAATAGGAATAAAATTTGTATTTAATAAATATATTTTTATTTCTATTATATGATATTAATGATACGGAAACACACGAGGTTAATAATTTCTTTATCATAAAATGTCATTTAGAAATAAACGGGTTTAAACGAAAATATGATTCCGACTAAAAATATGTTTGACCTAGATGTCGCGGAGTAATTTGCTTTCACAATGAACCAAGGTGAAGGTCATATTGTCGGCGATGTATAGTTGTGAACAGTCTAGAAATATTCCTTCATGACATGAATTTTTTTTCAAATTGTTAGAAACGTCTTCTACAATCTATCGACATTTTCAGTCTGATTCCGAGTGCACGAGTAAACGTTGTATCTTTTTATAACACAAAATCTGTAAGAACCCCTTGTCAACGTCGCTACAACAGGGGAAGTAACTCTTACTGCATTTTGAAAAGCTGCATTGTCATTGTTGTTACGCCAGTTCAGTTACGGTATCCTTAGACCAATCGCCGACTATTTGCGAAGGTGGGGTTGTTGCGTTTGTTACTCTGCTACTAGATAATCTGTACTATCACTAGAATATGATTTGTTTTTGCTCATAAGTTGGTAACCGACATGGTCAAAGCGATCTAGGCCTATGTTATTCACGAAAATTGAAGCACATATTTTTCGAAAGTCGATATTGTTATCTGTATATCGCTATATTTACGAACGATGAAAACAACTTGAAATACTTGGATAACCAAGCTATGATTTCTAAAATACGAGTGCGTGATAAGTTTACCCTGACGGCTTTTGTACGATATTTTATTCGATAAAAAAACACAAAACCTTAAAACTCCAGACTAGGTTATCAATGGTTAGTGACCGGTTTAGGACTCGCATGAAATGCATGGAGTTTTGAGAAAATAGTTAGGGTTTTGACCTAATTTGCATCTTTATCAGATTTTGAGCAAATCGGATACCAAGTTTATCCGATAGCTTTATTGAATCGATAACACCCTCCATTATATGATAAAACTGTGTATAACTCCAGTTACTGAACAAGCTAAAGTGTACTTCTTCTTGGAATTATTTATCTGAAGTAATGAAGTCAGGCATTGATAATAGCATCGAGGCTGCATTAGATATCTCAGGAAAAGTTGCCCTTCTGGGCGATCTTAACGCAAACCTTCTATCGGATAAGAATACATATCTTCATGACTTGATAGCTAGAAAGAATTTACAAAATATCATTAATGAGCCAACACGGGTAACAACCACAACGAGCATACTACATGTACTTGATCCTATTATTATATCTGAAGATACCGAAGTCATAGATAGTGGTGTAATTGAGTTTAGTAATAATATAAGTGATCACAAAGGTACGTTGACTGTTGATTCACATGTAAATACCAAGTTAGCCTACATAAGAAATGTACTGTGTTACGAAAAAGATGACTATGAGAAATTAAATGCTTTGACGAATGACACAAACTGGTATAACATGTTAAAAAATTGTCAAAATGTTAATGAATCATGTGCGAAATTTTATGAGTGTATCAATGGTTTAATATTACTCTGTATACCAACAAAATTGGTCACCATTCTACCTAATGAAAAACCCTGGTTTAATTCAGAACTAAGAAGGGAATGTAGAAAAAGAAATAGAATGAGGAAAAAAGCTAGAAGAACAAACCGTGAAACAGATAATGCAGCTTACAAGAAACAGAGAAATAAAGTAAATAACATGAAGTGTTACGCAAAAGATTCATTTTATGCCAGTCTAACTGATGATTTTCTACTTGATTTGTATACTACCAATAAAACTTCATATTGGGAACTATTTCGACATTTAATAGATAATTCTGGATCAGTCAGAAACATTCCATCTTTGAAACAAAACGATTTTGATGAAAATCCAACATTATTTTCTGATATGTAAAAAGCAGAAAAACTTAACCAATACTTCCAAACAATCTCTTATGTTGAAGATGAAAACATCAATTTACCTTTATTTGACAAACGCACTGATGCTTCTCTTGAAAAAGTAATTATTGAGGTAAATGAAGTGTCCGACATTATAAAATGTCTACATTTTAAAAAAGCTTCTGGACCTGACAGAATTAGTCATAAATTCCTCAAAAAGGTTGTAAACTCAATTAGTCTCCCACTATGCCTTATTTTAATCAATCTCTGCAGAGTAGTACTTATCCATGTGTGTGGAAGGAAGCAAGCATAATGCCTTTATTAAAAAAAGGTGACCCAACTAAAGCATCAAATTATCGACCTATATCCCTGATCAGTTGTGTGGGGAAAGTATTTGAGAGGATCATGTTTTAACATTTATACAATTATTTCAATGCAAATCGATTATTGTACAAATATCAATCAGGTTTTCAGTCTGGTCACTCAACTGTCCATCAATTAATTGAAATATATGACCAAATCTGTACATCTTTGGATGGTAAAAAACATTATTGCATGTTTTTTTGTGTGACGTGTCTAAAGCCTTTGATCGTGTGTGGCACAAAGGTCTATTGTTAAAATTAGAAAGGTATGGAATTCAAGGCTCCTTGCTACACTGGTTAGCCGATTATATAAGTAATAGATGTCAAAGCGTTTTTGTGAATGGAGCCCTATCCAAGCCGAGGTACATGTATATACAAGCAGGTGTACCTCAGGGGTCAGTCCTTTGTCCTTTTCTGTTACTTGTCTATGTTAATGACATTGCTGATGATTTAGACTTTATAAAACGCTTATTTGCTGATGACTCGTCACTAGGCTTATGCTCTGATGATCGGTTATTTATCGAAAGTGAACTGAACTCAAATTTGGAAAGGTTAAGATCACGGGCAAAAAGATGGCTTATATCAAATCCTGACAAAACTGAAACAATGACATTTACTTTACAAAAGAATATGGACGATTTTAAACTCCTATTTAACGGCGTTAGTGTCAACTTCGTAGATAACCACAAACATCTTGGTTTATCATTCTCAAGTGATTGGAAATGGAAGGTCCATATTGATGATATTGTTAAAACAATTTCAAAAATGATATCATCCCTTCGCAAGCTAAAATTTGTTTTATCACGCTCTGTCTTAAATAGAATATGTGTCATTTTCATTAGACCTCATTTTGAATATGCATGCGAGGTATGGGTTGGATGTGCTCAATATCAAGCAAACAAATTAGAACAACTACAATTGGAAGCAGCAAGAATTGTAACCGGTTTACCAAGATATACCCATCATGAATATTTGTATTATGAAACTGGTTGGGAAACATTGGCTGAACGCAGGAGAAAACGCAAACTTTGTTTATTTTACAAAATACAAAATGATATGACACCATCGTACCTGAAAGATATTTTACCAAATTATGTTTCATCAAAAAGTAACTATAATCTTCGTAATTCACACGATGTTTCGATCCCTTTCGCTAGATTAAAAGTTTTACAAAATTCATATTTTCCATCCACAACAAGACTATGGAACGAAATTCCTTTGGATGTTAGGAATAGCACAACCATCAATTCTTTTAAATCCAATCTCAAATCTTTTAAATCTATCAACAATCGTTATACTGCTCCAAAATATTATGATCATGGACCGAGAAACACCAACATTATTCTCACAAAACTACGTTATATGTGTAGTCCCCTAAATAATGATCTATTTCGTGTCGGTATTTTGGACAAGCCAAGCTGTTCATGTGTAAATAATTGTGAGAATTCTTACCACTACTTGTTTAATTGTAAATTATATAATTTAAAAAGAACTTTCATGATGGCAAACTTACGCAGTGTTACTAATTTGAACATTACTTGTGACTTACTCTTGTGTGGCAATGCTGATCTGAATATACATATAAATCAGAGTTTATTCAAAATTGTTCAAACCTACATAAGTCAAACAAAAGGTTTCCTTTAATTATTGTATCAGTTTTGTATTTCAATTCGATATGGACTATAATATTAATAAATCAATGTTGATGCCATTTAAAGATATAGCTAGTTAATGATTAGGGACGCTGGGGAATAAACCAGCACATTTTGTCTCAATGAATAAACTACATAAATGGCGCTCACCTGTCAGGGGAAAATATGGCAGGAAAATTGGTAAGAAGGGAAATGATGAACAACAACGCAAATATTGAATTTATTCAAATTATTACTGTTTAATAGAATTATCAGATTTATCATTTTTGTTTTATTCTACCTTAGTCAGTTTTATGCATTATTTTTAAATACAAATATCTCAATTTCAAGTACAGGATATTAATCAGTACAGGATATTGCGGGATAGCTCAGTCGGTAAGAGCGCCGGTCTCACGTTGCTGAGGTCCGGAGTTCGAATTCCATTCAGGCCAATGTGTAAAAACCTAGAGTTCACCTCTGTTAGAACTCTAAAAGTGTCACCCGAACTGTCGGTTATCAGCGTTCAGCAGTGTTGGACAAACTGTTGTGACTATGTGTCTCAGTTCACCCAGCTGTGAATGGGTACCCTATGAGGCATTGAATGGTCCCTAACCTTAGAGCCACATATGTGGATGCCGGTTGAATACTCCCTAGGGAGTTGAATTGGAAAAATGATCGGACGGTGAAAGAATGCTATTCACCAGGGGAACACAATGTAAGCGCCTTGAGCAATCACGAGTGGATGGATATGCGCGCTATATAAATATTCATTTTCATATTCATTCATAATCACTAGTCGAATTCTATTTTTGTACACACGACACCTCTTAGGAGACAATGCGTTCAATACATACACTACCTTATTGTATTACCTCTCGACTTCTAAGTATCCACTAAGTAATAGATGGAAATGATTCTTTATAAACCAAAGGAGACAGTAAACATTCATACCCAAGTTAGGCATATTGCTTAATGCTACAATCATATTCAACTTAACCACTTACATTGTAGATCCGAAACTGACAATTATAAATATAGTCATACCTGATAAACAGAATCCTTTCTACAATACAATCGTTAATATATTTGGTTAGCAAATGGCAATATAAAGTATACTTACCAGCCAGGACACAGAGGAGGGACACTGTAAGACAGTTCATCTTGATCTTCTGGAGAGTCGAGACGTGGTACTGAGCTGGTTATTGAGCGTCATTTATATATGTTAACTCAAACCAACATACGGTCTATTCACACACCCATGTAAAAGACAAACTGCCATATACCTACTTAATTTTGAAATTACAATATAGGTAAGTAGTCACGATGTTCATAACAAGGTCATAAAAGGAAGTTTAACCACTTGAACCTATTTCATGTTGAAGGTGATAATTACTCATTCACCGATATATGTTTTACTTCATTTCTAAAGTATTTCTACGTAAATTCAATTTTAAATTTCAAAACATTCGTTCAGAAATATTTGAATTTGTAATTAAGAAAACCTTGTCGACTACTATTATATTATGCTACAATCAAAACGACCTTGATGAACAAAACTATTCATTCTGTCACAGTTTCTGTTCATATCTTACTTACTTTACAGCATGTACAGTAAGTTGTCTAAAACTACACCAAAGTGATCGATTTGCTTAAAGGGACAGTCGAAATTCCAAAGGGCACAGTGATACATTTTTTCATATTGTTAAATTTTGAACAACAGGTTTTAACATAACTAACATCTTAAAATAAATTTGAATGATCATGTAATAATCATATATAAGTACAAAGAGGGAAGTCATTTTGAATTGTGTTTCCACAATAAAATTTCCCGATTGAACTGTCCCGTTTTTTATACGTTTATATTTCAAAATGTACACTGATAATGGTAAGTTACTGCTAAATGTATTATTTTGACAGTGTCGAAAATCTCATTACACATGCCAATCATCCATAGTCAGAGGGAAAAGTATGAAGATTCATATAAAATCCATTGGCGGCCATTTTGTGTGAACACCTTTAATTCATATTTCATTAGTCTTTCAACTGGAACCATTAATTTTCATTTTCCTGACATCACCTTATATTCCCACTAAAACGTGCTACTGCCCTTTAAAGCATTAAGTGCTTTACGTGAACGACAGAATGTTTTAAATGAGATTCATACCTACAGCTTTTCTTCATATTCAGTTGGAACGTAACAAATAATAAAGGAAAATGTTTTTGCACGTCTAGTTTGAAATAAGATTATTTTTACATCATAGAAATACTAATTGAAATCTAGAGTTCGGCAAGAAATTATAAACAAGTTCTAATAAACGTAGACTGTAGTCATCATTTGTACAGTAACAGTAAGCACAGTGAGGATGTCTTTTATGAACGAATATGTAAAATGATTTTAAATATTTTTAAAAAGAGTCCCCTGTGTAATTTATGCTACACTTGACTACTTATCCACATATTCGGTATAACTGAAGTAGAATCGTAAAGTTGTTTTCGGCAAGGCTGTGTGAATTAGACACATTTGTGTGAACTGAAGGGATGTTTGATACCTGAGTGTATAACAAGTGTGTTAGAGCAGTAATTCTTTTAAACAAACACGTAAGCAGAAGACCATGAATCAATTTACAAACTGTTGCATAGAATTAAACAATATGTAGTTCAATCTATCGCCATAGCATCATCCCAGCATAAGCAAAATAGATTTTTAATTCGTTTATAAATAAACGAATATTTGTTGAAATATCGTTTTCATATAAAACACAATTAGGCAGTTAGATTTTAATTTTGTTAAGAGGGGGATTCTATGACCTCATCTCTCTCTCTCTCCCTTTCTCTGTGTTTTAACTAGGAAGAGACCATTTATATAAGATTTGAATTGGTAAGTCTTATGGGGTGTAGGTACATGTAAATGTGGACAGGCTCTCCCAGATCAGCCTAAAGCGAACTGTGAATCGACGTAAGCACTTTGGTACAGAGATTGAGAAGAATTGCATATTGACGTCATCATCGTCGTCAACGTTTGATTGAAGTAAACGTAGTTTTTCTACTTGTGCTGAATCCGCCTTGTGCAAAAAATACTTGCTTTTGAAGAGGGTCGCTTTAAAAATGAGATAAATGAATCTGACAGCACTTTCGGAGGATGAGACATAAAATAGTATTTAGCAGGTATGATTTGCGCAAAAAATACACCGCGCAAATATGTCCCTCTTGAAAAAAACGCGAAAATAATGCCCGGCGAAAATAAATGAATTACAGTACATAGTTGATCCCTACTACCCACCCAAAACGTGGCGCAGTACACCAACCGCAATGTGCATTTTAAATGTTTGTTTAAATGATAAAAAACATAGGATAGAAAAATACGATTGTTTGATTAGAAAAGAACAGGTTTTATCATCACAGATTAAATACAAATACTACTATGACATAAAGGTTTGTTTGTTTAAATGTGATTCACTATTCTATGATATAAGTAATTTGATTTTTTTCTCAACATGTTTAAAAAAACATTTACTATGAATTAAAATTCAAAAGAGCAGAAACATACATGTATATGAAAAAGGGAGTCATACTAATCTTGTACATTAAAATAGGGTCACCTGTCGATTTAAGTGCCCTTGGAGTATATCGTGACGTGTTTTCGATCATAATTTCAGAGAAAAGTAGAAAGTTGGCAGTTAGTTTTCTGCATGGGTGTGAGAAAAGAGCGTGTGTTGTGTTGAGTGAAGGTATATAGAGGACGCTAGGTAACTAGCTCAGTACCACGTCTCTACTCTCCAGACGATCAAGATGATTACAGTGACCCTCCTCTGTGTCCTGGCTGGTAAGTATAATTTGTATTGCCTTATTTATTCAATAAGTTGGGGAAAACGTTGATCAGTAAGATTAGGTTCAAATAATTCATACCAAATGGTCAAGTACGTATTGTAGCCTTTAAACAACGTCTAGTCTCATGAATCAATATTTACTGTATGCAAATCATATCTTACTTCTCACTTAAAACATAAAAACTATAGAAACAGTTTTCACTTATTGTTTACTTCTTCATATAACATTGGTGTATGATTGAAGCTATGGTACGATATTACTAGACAGTAGACATTTTGGTTTATTGATCCACACTAGTATACAAATCGTTGTGCTTTAGAATTCATGGACATGATTGATTATGTAGTTTTTCTTTCTATGATAATATTTTACTTTACTTTATTGTTTATATTCAAGCTACATATAATGTGATTGAATTGTTTTTATACAAGAACTAGATAATGAATTATAAAATATGTCAGTCACTCAAAATAATGATACTATGAAAGATGCCAGCACCAAGCAAATATACTTTTCCTGCACAATATGTACGATCCTTTATCACTTGGAAACATTTAACAGAAATAAACCATTCCCTTATCCATAGACATTATACCTTCTTTGAAAGGCATTTCGATGACAACTGCTTTATTCATGGTCTGTGACGTTTCGCCACAGGTTCGTTCTCGGGTCAGCCACATAATAAACTGTGTCAAATGTCACATATCATGAATAAAGAAGTTGTCATCAATGTATTCCTCTTCATTATAATCCTGTACCTGTATCGACAACTATATAGTTGACAGTTTGACATCGATCACAATATACACTTATACACAATGTTGGCTCTTATTAGTTAATCAACATAAAGAATTTTAGGAAAAGATAGCCATTTGCCAAATTTGTTATGGACACATGATACCAGTAAATCATATATTTTATCATATACTTTTCATTATAATCCTGTACCTATGTGGATCCCTAATTTACAGCTTGTCGTCTAACACAATATTCACTTTATATATTTGTTCTTATTTAGAAATCAAAATATAGAACTGTTGAAAGAGATAATCATTCACCAATTTATCTATGGATTAAATTAAATGTTATCTCAATTCTTTACAGTATAATTTGATACGATGCTGTACATAAACATACCATGGTAAACGCTATGGTGCAATATCTGTTATCATCAGGATGGTTATTTTCAGACATACGATAAATCAGCTTATTATATGATTGGCGGTGAAATACTGAGATCTATCAATGACGGTAAACCGTGGTATCAGTCACTAGTGACAATAACAATGATTGTCTGCGTGAAAATATAAACTTTCTTCCTCACTCGATGAGATAAACATGGTATTTGTCAAGATAACACAAATATCCTCTAAATCATAAACTACTTTGAACCCATTTACTATATATTTGTTCTTTTCTACCAATAGCCTGTGTCTCAGCTGAGATCAGTTCTCACATCGTTGGAGGCAGCAATGCTGCTTCTAATGAGTTTCCCTGGCAGGGCAGTCTTCAGGTGAGGAGTGGAAGCAGCTGGTTCCACATCTGTGGCTGTGTCCTCTACAGCAACAACAAGGCTCTTTCCGCTGCCCACTGTCTCTCTAACAGGTAACCTCTCCCCCTTTCCCCCTTTTCAAGTTGATAAGTTTAAAGGTTGGTGATATTTTTTCCAATGTGATTGTTTTTTATGCTAAAATATTGCAGTGCAAGCTCTAACCTCTTAAATTTTTTATGCTTTTATGCTCCAATCATAAATACGTTTTGTAGTGCAAGCAGTTACCGTCTGGCCTTTGGTATGTTGAGAATGAACAACGTTGACGGAACTGAACAGTATTCAGATGTCACTTCATACACCAACGTAAGTTAAATATCTATTCAAATACATATTTAATATAATATATAGATTTGCATCTCCTTTAAGGGATATTCTAGAAGATTGAAATCAAATAACAAAAATAATTAATTGAATTAAGGTGATAGGCTCGATTGATGAACAATTGAAAACAGAAATGAAATGATAATAAATGAATATGTAAAAAAACAAATGTGCAAAACTAACACCTTTAATGTTTGTTAGTACTTAGTATTTATAAAGAAATTGTCATGATGACCCACAGCACCCCAGCTACAACGGTAATGCTGCCGGTTACCCCAATGACATCGCAGTGCTCAGATTGACCAGCACCATGGACACTTCAAGCTCAGCTGTCGAAGCTGTCACTCTGGCCTCAGGAAGCGCTGACTACACTGGTTCAACCGCTACCATCTCAGGATGGGGAAGACTCTCAGGTGAAGTGTTTTCAAAATTACAGATATTTCTTAAAATCTAGATGTAAAATATTCTCCATATTTTTACAATTGGAGCACATGTTATAAAACATATGTTATGTACTAAACATTCTATAATTCAACAAAGTCATTGATATATATGTAACCCGATGCTTTTACTTACACAAATGTACACAGTTGTGCATTTATATTTTTGAAACAATGTAACTAAATGATTTCCTATTGTTCTATATTTCACCAGGCGGAGGATCTACTCCTAATAACCTGCAGAAGGTCGACATGACCGTTCTCTCCAACAGTGACTGTAGCAGCAGATGGTCTGGTATCAGTGGCGCCACCGTCAACAGTGGACACATCTGTATCTTTGCTAGCGGAAAGTCTGCATGCAGTGTAAGTTTACTTTGTCCTAATAGAGTGGACACATGATGAAATGAATAACATTTTTTTAACTCATGTAAAAGCTAATGATAATTGACATTTCATTTACAATATGGCGATTTAATTTGAATATTGCTTTTTGCAGGGTGACAGCGGTGGCCCAATGGTTGTTGGAGACACTCTGACTGGAATCACCTCCTGGGGCATCAGTTCCTGCTCTGGATCCTACCCAAGTGTCTACACACGTGTGTCCTTCTTCAATTCTTGGATTCAATCCCAGTAAAATGTAACCCATATGTCAGGTGTCTCTCAATAAAAGTCAGAATCTTTTCTGGTGTTCTTTTATTCACATGACATGTGCTTTTAGACTATGTCTCTACTTCTTGATGTCACTAGTGTTTCAATGAATCGATAAGGTTATTGATAATTAGATATTCATAAATATACTGGATTACAGACTGAATCATTTTATGAAAATATCAGTAACGGCGTTCATTTGAGCTTTACCATTTGAATCATGATCTCAGGTTTGATTAATTTCAATTATTTCATGGAATTATCACGTACACGGAGATGACAATTCATACCTGTAATATTTAAATTTGATGTTGATCTAGATTCTTTGCTTAAGCATAGTGACAATATAAACTGTAACGTCAACCTTTTGACCGAAAACCTGACAATGCACCACTACGTGATGGCACAATTTGGTCTTACATCAACATTAAACTTAATTATATTTTGTCTGGAGTTCTAATTTTGAAATGCCTCTGCTTCTATATTAATCGGAAAATAAAAGTTTGCTTGCCTTTGAAGAACAAACTGAAGATATTGGAAACTTTAAAGGTGTTAGGGACACTAATTTGAAAGTGTCACAAGCAAATAGACTGGTTGGTGTTTTATTTTATAATCATTACTGTCCTTTTCTTTGAAAAAATAGCAGTAGGAATATTTAGGAATTGTTGGAAAAGCCAAGCTTCTTGGTAGCTCAAATATACAAATAATGATATACGAGCTGAGATCATCATCCTTTCAGAAGACATGTACAGTTGAAAAAATTACTACTATAAATAGGTGTCAGAACTTTCAAGTCTTTGTTTACCTATTAAAAATATAATCAATGTTATCGTTTCGTTTAATCATTTTAATTATTTTTTCAATAACATATATTCTTATCTTCTCGAATGACAAATATTTGAAACAATGAAATACGATATAGCAATATTTGTAAGCATGTTTTATAACTTGTATAAGAGCCCTTCTCTGTCCCCTGGGCCATATTACTATAAGTTTATCTTTTTTCACGAAGTCTTATGTCATGAAGGTGATTGTTTACTTTACTCAGTTTGATGATCTTATGTGTTGATATTTTTGGCAAAATGTTGATGAAATGTCTTCAATTAATATGCACAGATAACTTGTCCTTGTCATCTTCAGATAGAAGGTTTCATTAAGAGACATGCTAACTTCACCAAACTTCATACACGTATCAACTATGATCCTTAGATGTGCCTTTTGATGATAAGACCAAAAAATGATATATATTTTTGGTGGTTTCCATGATTAAAACAGTGACTCTATGACAAGTCCTTTGTCCGGAGCATATCTCTTAAACTATACATGCTAGCTTCACCAAACTTCATGCACTTATCATCCATGATCTCTAGATGATGCATTTGAGGGTTAGAACAAGATATACTTCTTATTTGTTTGGGGTTTCCATGGATATATGACTAAAAGTTATTCTATGATTAATTGCTTTGTCCGGAACATATTTCCAGAAATATACTTCTCAGCTTCACCAAATTATCTACACATGTCAATTATGAGGGTAATGTCCATATATGGATTTTTTTCTGTGGTTTCAGTTGGAAACATAACTTGCAAAGTGACTAAGCAAATATAATTTTTTCCTCAGCACATCTCATAGATTATTCAAGATAACAACATCAAGTTTGACACAAAGATCAATAATTATCCCTAGATGTACCCTTTTAATGGTAAAACCTAATAATGAATTTTTGCAGACATATTTTAGAATTCTTTAAAACAAAATATTTATGCCTATGCTTTTTTAAACAGCATGCAGAAAGATCTTATAAACAGATTATTATAGAGTTTATAATATGATTTCATCGTTAAATACATAAAGAATATGATTACATCATTAAATTCACAAACAAACAAAACAAAAATACGATTTGAAGTGTAATGATATAGATATACTGTTTATCATAATAATTTGCAGTGGTGAAGGCGCCTTTTAAATGGAAATAGGACTTCGTAAAATATCAAACCTTTCTAGTGTATTTTTTCCGCACAAAAGCAAATAATAACAGTATTAAAATCAAATCTTTCGACTTTTACCATTTTAGATTGACAGATCATGAAGTACAATTGTATCAAGCTATCACAAATGGTCTGTATGGACTAGAACATTATACGAACGACAAATCTTTGATAAAAAAATGAACAGGCGATAGCACAAGATAAAGAGTGCTTCATGGCTGGATCTGTCAGTTATTTCATAAAGCTTACCATCGTTGATCATATTTCGATTGCCTGAGGTTGTAGAAGGGAAACTGAAATCGATTTTGTTTACAATCTTCATTTAAACATCTCTTCTTATACTTTCTGAAAATAATGTTCAATGAATAAGGGTTATCTTTATTTACATTTATCTTTTCCCCCTTTCTAAAAATATTGATACAGTGGCGTTAAAGATTTGTCAGATTTCCGATTGCCAGGTAGCCCATAACGGTAGGTGTTTTGGAACCACGAAATAATCCTATTGATAAGGAATTATTTCCCCTCTATTTCACAAGCAAACAAGACAAATATGTTCAAAATGCCTGGTAAAAAAGCTGTGAGAATGTATTATTTGTTCATGTTATGCAATCATTAATATATATATTCGTAGCCATTTGTAAATAATTTGTCCTTGAAAGTTTTTGCGTTATGTCTAGCTGAGTCGATGTTCTATGTTCTATGTTCAAACCACAGAGGAAATTACATTGAAGCATATTTCATAATAATGTTACTTTCATGTAAGACAAATCTTTCAATGTGGCTTAAAATGTACCACACTTTAACCTTTAGAAACAAGACATTAATATTGTTTTCTGTGATTGATGTTAGTCTTGTCAAGGGGAAATAACGGATTGAATGCTAATACCATGAGAATATTGTTCACATATTGCTGTAATGAACTTAAACATTTTACAAGTATTCAACATCTCATAATAATTCACATTTTGCTTCTCTCATAGATGAATATCAAACCATTGAATTCTAACTTGGTTTCCTTTCTACTTGAAATACTTCAATCATCGGATCAAAGAGTGGTATTATTAAAATCGTTTGCTTTGATCATACTAAACATCTTTGTTGTCTTCAACCAGCAGTAATCAATACAAACAGCCATTACCCCATATATGTTGTTAATTAGGATCCTGCTTTGGTTTATGGCTTTGGCTGTCTGAAGACAAAAGAGAAATCACATGCACAGGGTGGCTGATGTTATTGCAAATTCACGATTCCAGTTAAGAAATAGAGTATCTCTAACCATCACGTGTTTTGCAAAAAAGTATAGTTTGCCAAGAACTACCATACTTACAGAACGAGGCAAAAGGGGTATTGTAAGCCACCTCCACCACGAAACACAAAGAAGAATTCAAGACAATTCAGTCGGAATTTTATTCAGCATAATCAAGAAGACACCCTAGTGTCTGGGATAATACATATGTTGGATTCATCAACATCAGCAATTGCATAAATATCAATAGCTCTTTTGGTTTAAGTGAATATAACTTAAAATGACAAATTAAAAATAAGAATGGAGAATCCTATATTATACTTATTTCACTACAAGTTATACTACTACTGTGTGTCTATTTATTGTCTTTACCAATAATAATTACATATTATTTGTTGTATTTATATTATAATTGTATAATTTTTAAATGTGTGGTACTAATTGTATAATTTATTTAATGTGTGGTACTTTATTGATGCTTTTGGGGGGATTATCTTTAACATACAACTAAAGAGATAAGGAAGTTCTGATATTGGGCTAATTGTTCAGGCTGTATTTGTTGACATGAGCATCACATGCAAGTGAGGTAACCGTCTGTCGTCTGTCATCTGTCACCAATTATGCAGGTGAATTAGGGGTCACGTGGTACGGTTCGGCTATTCACACATCATGCTACAATCTCAGACATGAACACGGAGCTTCTTTACAACAAAATGATAAATATCAACGACAAGCACAAACTGGACATTTATGCACAAATTCGATTCAGGGGAAGTGTCACTGTATCTTTTCATGGCAATACAAATAGGTGAATGACTTATTTTTGTATAGGTTCATGTTACATGAATTATTGTTGTAGGGTCAAGCTGTCGATCAAAACACATATCATGCACTCAATGTTAAGTATAAATGTATAGAATGTGTGTATCAAACCATTTACTTTTTTAGGGAATTTATTCATAAAACATTCACAAGCACAGTGTTTCTCTATTTGAGATGTTAGCATAACATGTTGTTCGTCTATAATGTCATGTTCACCATGGAAGAACAAATGAAAGATTAAATCTAAAATACATAATGTCAGAGTAACATGCCAATGTTCACGTGACGAATCACATCCTAAACTCGTGAAAGAACATTGCAATAAGAGAAAATCCATAAAATTACAAACTTTTCTTCGAAGGAATATTCAACAGCCTGTTTGTTAGTTTGCTGTTTGAATTTGGTGCCTTTCTAACCAATGTCATCCTGTGACTCTTGAAATAGTTGATTTTTATTTTTGTACCAAAGACCGAAATGAGTCAACATTGTCACATCAAACCTTTTCAAAGTTTTTCATGAAGATGCAGTTGAAATTGAACGTTAAAAACTGGTCATAAGTTTGAAAACTCCTAAGCAACCTTAATGTATAAAGCTTCAACATATTTTGATATAAGGAAAAATAAGACTGCTACAATAAACAGTCAAAGGTGTGAGTGAATGTCAATGACCTTTCCATGTTAGTGTTCAAATTGTGGTAAATCTACATCTACAAGTCATCAGTCATCAGTAAAAGGCGGGCTTCCTGTTCGCTATGGCGTTGTATGGCATAGGAAATAGTATGCAGTTTCTTGTGACCGAACACTCGAACACAGTTCATAATTGGTTCCATTGTCTGGTCTTGACCAATCTTTTCATCATGCTTAAAGTCCTTCCTTTTGCTTCATACTGATATCGTGATCCCTCAGAGTGACTAATCTGGTTGGCTTCCTGTTCACTACGGCATGGGTAATTGGTGGGAAGTTTCTTCCACAGTTGGTAATTGGTTCCATCGTCTGGTCTTGACATTTTCTTCACCATGCTGAAAGTTCTTTCTTAGGCTTCATACTACGATTAAGTGAATAAGCACATTCGTAATCCCATTGAGTGAATAATCTGGTTTTGTGTCACAACATCATGTTTTCACTTTTACTTGATCAGAATCCTGGTAATTCATTTTCGATTATGGAAAAAACATTATTGGTTATTATTATAGTTTGTTATGTAACGCCTTTTTGGGGAACTATAGTACATGGAATGTTTTTAAAGTGTGCTTTGTGGGAAAATGTTCAGATTTAATTCTAATCACCGTATTTGGAGGGACTTTAAGTAATTGTTTACTTTCTTAATATAGGGCATTAGATTTACAAATGACTAGTAATTTGTCATCTTATGAATATTTTACATATTTTAATGCATTGTACTTACACATAATCTAGCATCCAAAAGAAATGCTACCTTACAAATTGCACTATAACAATAATTAAGGATTTTCTGACAACCAAGTCAGGATACTTTCAATCTGCACGTGAAATGCATCTTTCATGAGTATGCAAACGATGATCAAATAATTTTACAACTGATGAGTGAAGTTCACTCAACCATTACAACTTTACAGCAACTTTTTGAAACATTTTATTCGATTTACACTAAAAATCAGTATAAAAGAAAAAAATATCTACCATTGCAATGTCGTGTATGTGAAATAATGACCTTGACTTCGTGAATAGCTGTGATAACTATCTTGCTGATTGCTCGATGGTTCTCACATATATTAACTCCGTAAGAGGTAATTATTTCAACCTAAACACTAAGATTTAAGCATTATCATGATGTTCATAAAAAGTCTTGTAGCATAGACATGTACCTTAACACACAATGTCAACATACCAATACTACCTGACAAATCACATTCTAAAAACCTAAAAGAGCTTTCAGAATGAGAAAAAACAATGCAATAAGAAGCTAGTTATCTAACCGATATTCAACAGTGCCATTTGTTAGCTGTTTAAATTTGATCATTGTGAAATGAAGCTCTTAAATAATTTAGATATTTGAAAAAAGGTAATCAATACTGAATAGGCATTTCGAATATCAACTGACTGTTTATTGTATCTTAAATGTTTTAAACCCTTAGATTTTTACTGTCCATGTCTAATGATGTAAGGAAAATGGAGACAGTTACGATAAAATGACAATTCCTTAAAAGTATTCAAATTGAAGTAAATCTACATATACGGGAGGTAATCAGAACAGGTAAAAGCTTGGCTACCTGTTCACCATGGCATCGATAATTGGTATGTAGTATCTGGCTGCTTAACACTCTAACATAGTTTGGAATAGATTTGACTGCTAAATTTCAAATCCAGTCTACACCATTACCTGTAGCATCTTATAAGTAAGTCATTCCTTCTGGTCTACACAGAGCTTTAGTGAACAAGTATCTTAAAGGGGCATTAGCACGTTTTCTTAATAATTTTATATTTTAAATTTTCAATGACAATTGTAAGTTAATGTTAAATGTATTATTTTGACAGTGTCAAAAATATCAATTCACAAGCTTATCATCTTTAGTCAGAGGACAAAGGATGAAGATTCACATAAAATCCATTGGCGGCCATTTTTTGTGAACACCTTTAATTCATATTGTACAAGAAAAGGGAATCGCATGGCTTAACTTTATGTGATATATTTGAATTATTACTGCCCCATTTAGTTTAAATGCATTATCTTTCAATTGGAACCATTAATTTTCATTTTCCTGACATCACCTTATACTCCCCCTAAAAACGTGCTACTGCCCCTTTAAAGGGGCAGTAGCACGTTTTTTGAAAATTTTATACTTAATTTTTTTCACTGATATTCGTACGTTAATGCTAAATGTAATACTTTGATAGTGTCAAAATTTCAATTCACGAGCTAATCATCTTTAGTCAGAGGATAAAGGATGAAGATTCACATAAAATCCATTGGCGGCCATTTTGTATGAACACCTTTAATTCAATTTGTGTAAGAAGAAGGAATCGCATAGCTAAACTTTTCATTATATATTTGAATGATTACTGCTCCATTTAGTTTAAATGCAATGTCTTTCAATTGGAACCATTAATTTTCATTTTACTTACATCACCTTAAATTCCCCCTAAAAACGTGCTACTGCCCCTTTAAAGTGCTATTATGTGCTATTTAAAGTGAATGATATGGTTTTTTTGTATCACAAGATTATCTTTTCACTTCCACTTGATTAGCTCTCTAAAAATGCACCTTGGTTGTGTGAAGAAACATGATCTGAGTTGGATAGTTATGAACCGTAACTAATAATTGGGACCTAAAGTACATTGAATATTCGTTAAAATCTTTGCCACTTTACGATGAAATCTTAAACGAATCTCTCATAAAACGAATCTTTCCAAAGGCTTTAAAGTTAATCATTAGCTTTTCGTCTATATAGAGAAGCAACAAGATTTCATGCAACCATAATCAAATAAAATAGCCATAATTGTTTTTTTTTCTGTATTTAGAGGTTTTCACATGTAATTTCCCCCTTAAAACACCAAAGAAAACCCAGTACAAAATCATACCTCTCTTTACATTTTGCATATCAGAATGATGTACATGTATCATGGTACCAATGGTATTAAACTGACCAGCTCCAACTTAATTTCGTATTGACACGAACATTATATGAACAATTCTGCATAAGTGATAAACTCAAGACAAAGAACACTTACTTTGGGAATCTACCAGCTATCACTTAACGTTTACCATCTTTGATCATCTGGATTGCCTGAGGTTGGAGGAGGAAGACTGATATCGATTCTGTTCAAGAACTTTAATTTCGACAACAGTTGTCACTTCATAAACTTCATGAAAATAGTTTTTAGGTTATCCTTTTTTACGTAAAAATAGATATTGCAGTAGTTCAATAAAGTTGCTCGATGTTATTTTGATTTGTTTTCGAAAAACTTATTTTCATTGTGAATCTTTATAAACTTTCCTTTTGCAGACAAAAATTTGCAAAACAATTTAAATGCATTATTATTTGATGCAGTTTGCAGACAGCAATGTCAAATATAAATGAGTATTTTAATAATCTAAACGATTATTGATGATATGGTGTAAAATGTAACTGCCTACACCTCTTTCTACTGATATTGATACAATGGTGTTGAAAATTGCCAAATTGCTTCACGTGATAACGGTAGTTTAACCACAAAAATGTTGTCCGATTGATAGTGAATTAATTTCCCTCAACAAATTTTTACCAGCAAATATCACATATCCTAAAATTGCTCGCTAAATAAAACTGTAGTACCTTCTTCAAGTTTATGCAATTATCAATATCTATTTTGAAATTTGTTATTTTTTGCTCAAATATTTGTGCGCTTTTTCTAGACAAGTAAAACAACTATGAAATGTCCATCTACGTTCTATTTAACCACAGAGGAATTACATAAAAGCATATTGATTTTAAAAATTATATTTTGTCTTCAGACAAAACTTTAATTAAATCGAGACACACAATAGAAACAAGATATCAATAACGTTTTCTATTTTTAACGTTGGTCTTGTCAGGCGGAGAATAAAAGTTTGGAATGCCTTTAAAGTCTATTTAGGATTTGATTTAAAGTGTAGTGAATATTTCCAAGACTCGTGTTAAGTTTTTAACAATTTGCATCAAAGAAAGTGTTAACTTAAAGCATTCAGAACTTAAACATTTAACTTTTGTTCAACATCTCACAATTTCTTCACATTTTGGCTTCTCTCATAGCTCAATGTCAAAACATTCAATTCTAACTTGGTTTCCTTTCTACTTGAAATGCTTCAATCAGCTGATCAAAGAGTGGTATTATTAATACCTTTTGCTTTGATCATACTAAACATCTTTGTTGTTTTCCAACAGCAGTGATCAATACAGACAGCCATTACCCAATTTATGTTTTTTAATTAGAATAATGCTTTGCCTTATGGCTAAGGCTGTCAGAAGACAAAGGAAAGTTCATATACACAGGAGAGCTGACTTTAAATCCTCACATGCATATATTTCGAAAAATAAGTGATTAGAAATGAGAAAAACTGGTTGTCAAAAAATTAACGAATTGAGAAATTTATCAAGTAAAAATTGTATTAAACAGCTTTTTCTGCGCATCACTCATGCTTTATTTATACATATATATATTTAGGTTGAAAACCATGATTGTCATGCTATAAGTAATTAAGTTTTAAATGTTTTGAGCAAATTATCAAATATTGTTCAACATTTCTTTTAAAATGTTAAAAGATACGTTAATTCATACTGCATAACATTTTAAAATTACATACATGTACTTATGTGAGTAGTTCATAAAACTCTGTTTTCACATTGTCAGTCTTATAGTCCCCTGGGATAAGGGTCTTATCTCCCTTTATCAAGTTATCTCCCTTGACGTTGGCGTCCTTCCGGTGAGCAATGCTCATCAAACATGGCTGCCACCGTGCAAAGTAACGTTAGTAATGATACAGAAAAGAATAGTTTTGAGGGGTATTCAGTGCGTGATCTGAAAGCTTACCTGCGTGAGCGCGGCTGTCAGGTATCAGGGACGAAGGCTGAGCTGATAAAACGTGCTATTGGGCTGAATTTTCTCTCCAAGCAGAAGTTTAACAGCGTTGATTGTGGCGACCAACAGGCAGGTGGGCAAGAGACTTTGAGAGCAATATATCAACCTAGCTACACTGAAGTATAGACCATCAATGTTTTTACAAATTGTTCTGTAAATGTCCCACAGATATGAGTTGTGTATTTCATACTTATGAGCTCTTTTGTTAAAAACGTGTCATACAATATTTTGTTGTTAGAGTGTATATAGGTAGATTAAATATGTCAGTCAGGAAGTTGTTAAGGGTCACATATGCCAATATCTAAACTATATGGTTTCATTTGATTGACTGTGGTTGAAAAGTGTCTTTTTAGAGCCTATCGACGTTCTATAACAATATTAGGAAGGTTTGAAGTCGTGAAAAGTAATTTTGGAAACTTATAATATGGCAATCAGAACAATAATAACAATTTGATCATGTTTAATAGGTTATATTAAATATATGAATAGTATTCATGTAAATTTAACGTATGAATTTGGCCTCTACGAATATATAAGGCTGTTAAAAGATTTTTATCATATACATGTGTAATTGCAATTTGGAGATATGTTTGGGTGTTAGACGTGCTGTCAGCAATATTTCAGCTATTTAACACGTGGTTCTTGCCATCCAAAAGAGAGTGGATAAATAAAAAAAAAGGGAGATGAACATGTGAGATGCCTTAATAATGCCATTTGTCATCATTTCAAAGCAAAAAATGGGCAATTTACGAAAGTGACTCTTTAAACAGTTTGTGTTCTGAGTTATCACATGTACCAAATATCAACGGCAACCAAAGTATTGAACCTACTGTCTATTTGTCCTTCCCTACGCTTCTGAAATACAGTTTTAATATATATTTTTAAAATGTTTTTATATATATATTGAATTTGTAATAATCTTTGTATTTTAGATTTTAGGTGCATTCAAAACTTTCCTACACTTCCCGACTTATGAAATACTGGCGTAGTCCATTGATAACTTTCAAACAAAATCATTTCAACATTAGGTTTTTGCAGTTATGTGATCAATAAACACTTTAAATTTACTAAGATCTAAGATTTTCTCTTACCTTGGTACTGTCATTGATTAATGAGCAACCTGTATTTATTAGATGTGAATATTATGTAAATAATGATATTACTGACATTAGTTAATTATGAAAAAACTTTTATAATTTAAACAGGGTTCCAAGAAAGCAGAGACGAGATATACGACTCCACTTGGAGAACAAGTTAAAGAACCATGGCAACTTACAGAATGGACTGACAGCCATGAGGACATCCCAGCCTTGAGATATGCCGATTTGTACACTTATCTTGTACTAAACAAGAACAGAACATTCGATTGTAAGGCAAAAAGCAAAAAGGCAACTCAAAGCCAGAGTTTTTTACGAAGAAGGCCATGTCCATTCAATAACATACCACAAAATCACACAAAACTGCTCCCACTGCTATGTAAAAAGCAAGGTAATACCATCAATACCAACTGCTCAACAAAACAAAAGACCGGATTACACTATTTCTATCTACATGCGTTACTACCAGAACTGTTCTCTCACAGGGTAAAACGAGACAAGCCACTATTCTAATGAGTAACTCACAGACTCTGAAGGATTGAATTTCACTAATGTGCCGTTCAAATTAGCTTATCACTATCATATGCCCAACAGTTGATATTTTTATTCAGTATTAATAATGTTGTGCCACTGTGACATTGTAATGATAATATGCGTTGATTATTTTAAACCATGTAGATCATATGTGCTTTGCTAGCATTTAGAATCTGAGACTATAAGGATTAACAATAATTACTTGTTTTACAGATGTTTGGGGGAAAAAAACTTCTACTGTAATTTAATAGTTTGCCTGAAAATTACAGTGCAGCAAAACCAGCAAAGACATGATATTTGTTTCAATGAATATGCATTTGAGTAGCTTTCACCTTCCAAAATTATCAAGATTCTGACGGATTCTGTAAAACAAGTAATTAAAGTTGGCCTTCTTCACTTTCAATTTTATTTTGTTGTACATAACTACATGTACATCAAATTAAAAATAACAAATTTAATCTGAGTCATTGTTGGATTTATTATTTTCACTTTATGAAGTTCTTTTCATTGTTCAGCCTGTACTTAAAACTAAAATTCAACAATTGAATAGCATAATAGAAAGAGATGAATGGGTTTCTGCTGTCATATTGATGAAAGTAATAATTTCTAAAGCAATATTTGAAAAACAATTCTCTTAAAGCCTTAGTATGTTAGAAAATACTCACCAGTAATTATTAAGTTGCTTAATTTTTCCGAAATACAACCTATCAAATTTGTTACTTCCTTTTCATCATAGATTTATTAGACTTTTTTCTCAAGATGAATTATTATCAAGATCTTCATCCTGATAACATATAAAATGATTGTTATAAAAAACATGTGGTCAATTTTATATCAATGGTTGTTGTTTGTATGAGATCAGAACACTGAAAGTTTAATCATCTTCATCAAATGTTAGTGGCTGTTGCAAATTTGTTAAAGAAACACATATCTTCCACACAGGTGTTGCTAGATGAGCAATGGATATTGGCATCACACCCTGAAGAATCCTGAATTTTTTCACTCTTGCAATTGCTCTCTCCACATCAATCCTTAAGTTAGCAATCCTCCTGGTGACTTCCACTTGTCTCCTGTCAAATTGTCGGTTTCTTTTCAGTGGAGGTATGATGAGTTTTATGCATCTTGGTGCTGTCAAGTCGGTGATTAGAAATCCTTTGTCAGCCATGACTGCATCACCTGCTTCACACAAATCAAGAATATGACACTTTTCCGTCAACTGTTTGTCGCTTATTGATCCTGTCCACGGGTCTGAAGTAAACGTTACAATGCCAGCAGGACTTATACCTATGAGTGCCTTATAAGTCATATGAGTTTTATAATGGGAGTACAGGAGAGATTTATTAATGTTGGATTGTGGAGTCTCTGTAAACATTTCTGTGCAATCAATTATTACTCGACAGTCAGGATGAATTCTCTTGAATTTCTTTGGCATCGAGTCCATAATGGCATACTTTGATGGCCAGTGTATAAGAAATGACAACTTGTGTGAAAGGTAACTAATCCAGTGGTTCGTTATAGAACTGCAAGTAGACAAGGATATCTTGAAGCGATATGACAAGTCATCAAGAAGTAGCCCGAGTCTCAGTCGCATCATCACAAGAACAAACTCATCTATAAGTCTGAGACTCCTTGGTCGTCCAGAATTAATCCCATTCCCCTTGCGATTTGTGTGCTCCATGGCATCATCCATTTCATCAAACAATAAATCAAATATCTTCACTTTCGGAATTCCTGTGTAAAACATACACTTTTCATCACTTTGACTTATATCTTCATAAGTAATATCTGGTCTCTCCACCTGAATACCAACATCCCGAAAAGACTTGGTAGTGACTGAAGTGTCAGTGCTTTCAGTTTGGGTAGCTGTTGTTGTAAATTCAACTTCATCATGTAGCTCTGTCTGTGTGCTGATAGTATTTACAGTAACATAAGCTTGTTCACATTTATTCGGGGTTTTTAAAGCTGATGAATCAACAATTCCACAATAATCGTGGCACATCAAGGAGATATTTTCAGAAGTTGACTTGCTGTATTGGATGATTGGAACAGCTTCCAAAACACACTTGTCATCAAGATGGTTCCCTGAGCAAATTGAACAGCATTCAACAGCTCGCTGATCAACAGGTGGTTCCGAGATAATCTGAAATGATCAGTTCAGAGTTTATTACATAGTGGTATCATGAGAAATAACAAACAAACTAGATTAGCGTTAGCTTGACACAACAAAATCAGAGCATTCCAAAACTGAGGGTTTCGCCTTCTACACCTCTTTAAAACATGTATATAAATATACCACAAAAGACATTTGGACACTAAATTCAACAAATGACACCTACAACTAGTAGCATTCAGATATCATGACTATCAATTGGGGTTAATTTACAGATTGTCAATGAATTTTTAAATTTCATTACAGTGAACAAATGGCGAAAGATCATCAAGGGTATATGTAAAAGTTAACATGAATTCTAGCCCGAGTTTCGCATTCGAACATGTCAATATCAAAAGTAGCTCATGTTCAGGTTTTACAGCCAGTAGGAAACTTGGGCTACATGAATTCCTAATAGTATACCTATCGTATCATCTTCTGTCTTTGATCTAAGCCACCGTATTAATGACCACATTGGACAGAACAATGACATAATGATTCAAAGCAGTAATTAAGATTGACTGAAGACATTCAAGGTCACACAATCAATGATCAATTTTCATCAGTTTTTTTGGACATGTAAAATTATTCATGAATACATTGTGAGAATGTAAAACGTCACTGATAGAAAAATTTCAAAGTTTAACGGACAAATAAAAATAATTTTAATTCATCAATATAGATACACAAGTACACAAGTACTCAAGGGACTGAAACTGTATTTTGGGATGTAGGAAACTTCAAAACAATCCTAAACAAAATCCAATATCCTACTGTAGATGTCTTCAAACCATTTTAAAAAAATGGGTTTGGTTTTCTTGAAATTCACATGTTAAATGGTTAATTCACGACCCAAACTTGTTATACTTAAGATTTTAAAAAAATTATAAAGCAGAATATCCATAATAAGTTTGGTGTATCCTGCCTACAGATTCAACCAATGAAATAAATGTTTACAGAGTTCTTATATTTATAATTATCATCATAAAAAACATACCTTTGTGGAAGAAAATTTCTTCAATTTTCCATCTTGCAGGATGAAAGTTGTTGGCATTGATCCTTTCAAATATATCCCATTATCGAAGTGAGCTGAGCACAGACGATCATTCTTCAGATTGAGCTTGAAGTTTCTACTCACAATTCTAATTCTTTGCAACCATGCAGCTCGAAATGTTGTATCAGCAGGAAACCTATGGAGGGTTACAACTTTGTCGTTCACTAACTGACCTCCATAATTGCTACAAACAGAACAATAATGCCGGTTTGATGCTTTAACAGTGGGTTTAGCAATGCTTTGAGTAGCCATATTGCTCACCGGAAGTTAAGACACGCTATTTTCACAACGAAAGAGTACTCAAGGGAGGTAATAAATCAGGGGAGATAAGACCCTTATCGCAGGGGACTATAGCAACGAGACCAAATGGTGGAAAGCAGATAATTTTGTGGTATTTTCATAGTTGTTATTTCAGGTTGTCTATTTAACGTTATGTTTTGCAGCTTTATAAGCTTATGAAATATCAAGAATAATAAACAGAAAACTTAACAAACCATATTTGTCAGTACAAATGATATATAACGCGTACCACTGTACTACCACATCAATAGCAGTTTGTGTTGTATCATATTGTTGTTAACTACCAGAGTGTTCAATTTTCAATGTGTTTAAGCTAGTATCTTCTCATTGGCCTAAAATCAGTCTTCAAAAAGCGTTTCATTGAAAAAAGGATTCGATAGTTATGCTTAATCTACAAATAGGACAAGTTTGATATTTGATAAGACTATCAGATCAAACAGATCAGATAATTAATGATTATTTTATAATGATACTACAACTCCCTAATTAATAAACTTGTATTGGGAGTGTAGCATAAACCAGGGAAATGACAACATAAACTATATTTCCTGTATTAAATACCTTTTGTCTTTGAATGTTATATGAAAAATAGTTGTTGTACTGCCAATGTTGCTACAAAATAGAATAATAATTAATGTAAACTATTAATCAAACCATATGTTTTTCATCCTTTTAAA
This sequence comes from Steromphala cineraria, assembly GCA_916613615.1. Classification (NCBI taxonomy): domain Eukaryota; kingdom Metazoa; phylum Mollusca; class Gastropoda; order Trochida; family Trochidae; genus Steromphala; species Steromphala cineraria. The sequence continues at coordinate 47,713,029 of OU744726.1, forward strand.
ATCAATATCACATGAACCGCTTTGCTAACGTTTTTGGGTTAATAATTTTAAAACTCTAAAATCAATTTCACGTTTCTGAGGGAATTCTGATGACAAAAGTTGCAAAAGGAGACATAAACTTTAGTACTGAAGTTTCCATAATTAAGTGGGAGTATTTTAACTTAAAGTTTTCCAATTTCTCTCCTAGTCCTAGGTGCTGTTAACAGATAAAGTCTGGTCTACTAAGTAGCAACTTTCAAGCTTTCATTTTTCAGTGCTTTCAGGTAAATCTATGTGTCACTTTTAACCAAATTGAGTTTTCGTTTGGGAAAAAAACTAATATCTAAGCATATAAATGCAATCCTTTATTTGTTTTGCTAATTATAAATAAAACACACAACTATTTTCTCAACCCATATATACAATTAACATGAGGCAAAGGTGGTATACTATCTTATTCACTAGATACATTGGTATTTCCTTGAAATCTGAGTATGTGTAATTTGTCAAACACTTTTTTTAAAAGCCGGCCTTCCTTCTAATTCCATGTTGGATACACGATTTCTAGAATTATGTACTCAGTTTATATGTCTATTGCTAAAATTTCTTACAATCAACAGGTTCGATTCTTGGTTCCCTGAGATCCTTAGCAGCCGATTTCAAATTAAAACCAGCTTCTTGTACCTCAGATTTCTTAAATATCTCCTATTGTGTATGTAATATATTTAAATTTATATATGTAAAGGTGGTTTTTTTTCAAAACATATAACAACAGAGTGTTTTCCTGTTTCATCTTAACTTCTATCTTAATTATTATGATGAACTTCTATTTTAGGTTGAACATAAAGTCTTAAAGTAAATGATGCGCCTTAATACAGGATGCCAGAATTACATTCCACTGATGTGATATATCACATTCTTGCATCCTGTAAATTAGAGAAAATCAATGCAATTACCAGCTTCATTACTAATGAATACTAATGTTGATATATTGCCCAAGCGGCGTAAAACAATAACTCACTCATGAATATCCAACTTTGCCTGGAACCAAATGCAAGGTGAAGGCAAGCTTGCTCATTTGGGAAAAGCCTTGTGATTTCATCATGGTGTATATTTGATAATCTTCAACTGTCACAAAAATGATTATTCGTATACATTATGAAAGTAACGTGAATAGTTTAAAAAATTATTGGCATCAATAATAACAGGTTTTTTAAAAACGTTTTCTCTCAACCGCTGATATCACAGAAGACAAAAAGAAATACTGGACTTTGAAACGGAATCAGAGATATCAACATAAAGGGTGCTTTGACAGCATGGGAATCTATCAGCTCCCTTAAAAGTCCTATAATCTTTGATCATCTGAAGGCCGGATCTTATCAGAATGGAGGAGGGAGACTAAATCGATTCTGCCTTTTATATTCAAGGACAGTTGCCTTGTTCAAAACTTTGATTAACCCTTTTAAGTATACCAGCTAATAATGATTTAGAGATATTCTTTTCATCAGCGTATCAACCTATCAAGTCAGGGGCGTGAAATGCTAAAAGTAACACAAAGACATGCTGCTGAACAATTTCTAATGTCTTTGATTATGTAATATGCGTTTGATTTGTTTAATTTGAGAATTTGATTGTTCGATCTCGGTAAAATAAATACATGTATATTATTAATTGTAATGTCCACTATCCTTAAGGCCATAAATGTAGTACAGTTAAATGCAAATATATATTCAATTTTATTATGATTCTTGATCCCTGATTATCCTGTCTATAAATGCTTTCTCAAAATCTGTATATTTGAGAACTCAATGCCAGTCAACACTTTCTATCTTGTCAGACTACTACAAGGAGTAGTTACTGTTGAGTCTTTTGATATTAAAATTAAATGTGTTCTTATTGAAGTCAACAATACACACCAGAAAAAGATAGAACTCTTAGAAACAAAATCATTAGAAACAACATAAATTACAATAGAATATTTTAAAGCAATTTAGCGCAAAGATTGCCAATATTTTGTGTCAGGCATACATTGTTTATGACAATTGACAATATTTTGTAATTTAGTTTTAAAAGGGTTTAAAAAACCATTATGAGTTTTATTTTAAAAACGTTTTTCAAAAAGGACATTTGAATATATGAATTCAAAATGTTCTCGAAGGCAAAAATCTTAAACACTGTCTCGATATTGAAATTTTACATCAAAGGGTGATTTTCAGATTGTTGAACATTTTCAAAACAGAGCATGGTGGGATTTTATTTAACCATTTGTTGAAAGGGGGCGTTTCACTGTTCAAATGAATGGAAGATTTCATTCTGAAACTCTCTCCTAGAAATAAAAGTAAATGGAGGCTGATTTGATGGGCAACAAAACTATATTTAAAACAAAAGATTGTCATTTGAACCATTATCTTTGTATAGGTACACTTAACATGAACTATTGCTGTAAAACAAAGGGAACAATCTGTCAATCAAACGCAAATCATGGACTCAACATTATTACTACATGTAACGTATATCTGTATGAAATCATTTAGTTTGTAGGGAGTTATTAACAAAACATTATGCACAAGCACAGAATTTCTCTATTTCGATTGAGATGTTAGAATAAAAATTATGTCCGTCTATTAGGCAATGATCACCATGGAAAAGCAAATGAAAGATTAAATCTAAAATACATAATGTCAGAGTAACATGTCAATGTAAACGTGACAAATCACATCCTAAAATCCTGAAAGAACATTGCAATGAGAGAAAATCAATGCAATTACAAGCTTTACTTCGAAGGAATATTCAACAGTGACGTTAGTTTGCTGTTTTAATTTGATGCCCATTCAACTTGTGTCATCTTCTGAAATAGTTAACTTTCAACTTTGTCAGAAAGATCAAAATGAGTCGACAATGTCAATTAAAACACTTAATATAAAACTACTTAAAATAAGAAGGTTTTCATGCAGTTGAAATTCAATCATTAAATACTGATTATAAGTTTCAATAATAAGCTTCAATATATTTTGATATACGGACAAATGAGACTGCCACAATAAACAGTCAAAGGTGTGAGTGAATGTCTATAGATTTTCTCTGTTTTAATTAAAATTGTTGCAAATCTTCATCTACATGAGGTAATCAGTGAAACGTTGGCTTCCTGTTCACTATGGCATCGGTAATTGGTGTGCAGTATCTGGTTGCCTTACAGCCGAAAACATAGTCTGGAATTGACAATTCTCCACACAATGTTGAAAGTCCTTTCTTTTGCTTCATGCTGATCCCTTAGAGTGAATAATCCGGTTGGCTTCCTGTTCACCATGGCATTGGTAATTGGTTTGCAGTCTCTGGTAGCCTAACCCTCTTAACCAATTGATAATTGGTTCCATTGTCTGGTCTTGACCATCCTGTATAGCATGCTGAAGTTCCATATGCTTGATACTGAGATTAAGTGAACAAGCACCTTCCTGATGCCATAGAGGGTTTTGTGTCACAACATGATCTTTTCACTTTTGCTTGATCAGCAGTCTGGTAATGCACCTTGGGTGTTGCAAGAAACATTATCGGAATTAGCTATTTGACGACGCATTATGGGGAACTATAGTACATTGAATATTTTGGAAGTATTTTCTCTGTGGGAAATGTTATAAAAATTATTTTTCTGACGGTATTTAAAAGAGCTTTAAGTGATTTATTTGACTTTATATAAATAGAATTCATATTTCTAGTGGATTTTGTCTTTTTTTTATATTTCATAAATTTCTATCTATTGGACTTATACATCTTTAAATCATGAAGTTAGTAAGAATTTGTCCTATTCATCCAGAATGTTTTAAAATTAATATTGTGAATTCATAAATAATATACAAATGCTCATGTTGTTTTAATTAGTCATTTTCTAATTGTCCGAAAACTTGCAAAAACAGAAAGCCCAAGTAAATCTTAAAATGTCTATTACCTCATTTGGACAGTTGCAGTGCTACATTACAAGAGATTTAATGGATGGTTGCATTTTTCTGTGTTTTAGATAATCTTTTGTCTAAGATCATATTTTGTCAAAAAAAAACAGTAAAAATTATAATTAGTTCATCAAATAAAAAAAGGTGTTTCTTACCGTTGATTGAAAATTAAAAGTGTATTCCACTTTTATTCTAACTGTCAACTATGATGATATAAGGACAATGAAAGCTGCTAGGATAAAAATACAAAAGTGTGAATGACACCTATCTCTTCATGCTAGAACTCAAATCTACAGGAGGTAATCAGAAACAGGTAAAAGGGTTGCTTCCTGTTCAGCATGGCATCGATAATTGGTATGTAGTTTCTGGTTGCCTAACACTCCAACACAGTTGGCAATCTGTGTGTGTCAACTTACAAACCTGGTTCAGACCATTACCTGACCCTGTTGTTAGGCATTCTGATCTATACAGAGATTTAGTGACCAAGTAACTTCCTGATCCCATTGAGTGAATAATCTCGTTTTGTGTCAAAACATTATCTTTTTACTTCCACTTGATTACCTCTCTAATAATGGACTTTGGTTGTGTGAAGAATCGTTATCTGAGTCAGAAAGCTATGGTCCTTAACTAAAAATTGTGACCTATAGTACATTGAATATTCGAGTACATTGAATATTTGCCAAAATCATTGCCACTTACTATGTAAACGAATCTCTCATTGTTTCATGACCTCGTTCCAAAGACTTTAAAGTTAGTCATTAGCCTTTTTCTGTATTGAGAAGTACTAAATGATCAACTTATGATCTGTTTTAAATTCAGATAGTTCTATCCTGGAACCTTAATCATATGAAAAAAACTGTTATTGTTTCTTATTATGTTGTTGCAATGGTGCTGAAGCTTTTTAAGATTGCAGTCATGGTTTTTATAATAAATGTTGGAAATTGCTAAAAAATTATGTCTAGGGGAAATTCTTAAAAGCATAACCTTATATTTATTTTTTTCCAGCATAAAGATAATAACAATCTTGCACTTTATAACATAGATATCATATGTCCCTTATTAGATTACCGTTATTCTTTGCAAATTGATGATTTGTTTTAAAGTATTCATGTAAGCTCATATTCAAAACAAAACAAAATTGACAGCTCCTCTTAATGTTTTATTGAATGATTTTAAGAAAACCTTTAAAAACAAAAGCCTTTTTGTGTATAAAACGGCACCACAATGTTCATTTTATCACCATAAAGTAAACATATTGATTATATATCATGACAGAACATAATTTTGTGCTTAATTCAATGGTTGTTGTATACTCAGGGCATAATTATGCTAGAATGAATTAAACTTTATTGATTTTGATAATGATTACTAATTTTTCGTCTGTCCTTGTGCTTCAAGAGACCCAGAACCAGCATCCCATTCATCAGGATAATCCAGATTGTGAATACTACAAGCAACCTCATCTGTAAATAGAGGGAACATCCTTAAACATTGCTAAAAACACATTGACCTGTTTTCTGTAAACATGCCAACTTTCACACTCTGTATTAAAAACGTGGAAATAAAAAAAAAGAAACGTTACTTCCAAAATCCCATGTATCAATTGCCGACATTTTTACAATATTTCAGCAATAAAAGTCAAAAATATTGTCAGTGTTATGTGTCTTTCAAAGTTTCTCTAGTAGTTGATAAAAGACAATCTTATGAAAGATTTGTAAAATAGCATGCATGAAAGGTAACCTAATGACAAAAAGATTTCCCTTTAAAAAGCATTAATTAAGCTCACTTTCCACACATAGTCTGCCTTGAACATATTGCCTGTCTCCCATTCCATTTGTCGGTGAGTTGAACTTTCCATAGTGGAGTCTGCCATGGTTGATTTAGCTCCTGTCAATATAAACGTTGCAAATTTAAGAAAAGTCACAGGCATAAATCATAAGTATGCTCTAATTGGCTAGCTAGATTCAATACCAGGAATTGTGAACATTCACGTTTAAAGCTATTTCATTGTGAATATCATATTTATATCTTCACTTTGGAGGATGATTCTTTAAAAAAAATTTCATTAAACAAATAAAATCTTTTACATTTTTTCTTAACTCTGTCCCATTTTATAACATTTTTATGAAAGTCATGAGTGTCATCGGTCATTAACTCGCTATCACTCAATAACTAACGTACCACTTACTCGTTTTATAAAAAAGTTATTAGTATTGGTATGGTTTATTATTCCCTATATAATGAGTAACTAGAAGAAAAAGGTATGCTTTTTTTATTAAGTATGCTCGGATTAATTTTTCAATCGCATCCTTCTTCCTGAAGCAAAAATGATTATCAAAATTCAAACCCACAGAGGTTTTATAAACAATTTGCACCTTGAAGTCACCTTTAAAGGGGCAGTAGCACGTTTTATGGTCATTTTGTATTCAAAATTTGTCCCTAATAATTGTAAGTTCATATATATATGTAAGTTAAATATATTATCTTGACAGTGTCAGAAATCTCATTACACAAGCCAATCATCCATAATCAGAGGACAAAATATGAAGATTCCCATAAAATCCATTGGCGGCCATTTTATGTAAACACCTTTAATTCATTTTGTGTAAGAAAAAGGAATCCCATGGCTAAACTTTACGTTATGTTTTTGAAATAAAACTGTTCCATTTAGTTTAAATACATTGTTTTTCAATTGGAACCATTAATTTTCATTTTCCTTACATCACCTTATATTTCCCCTAAAACATGCTACTGCCCCTTTAAAGGTTAAATTACACGATAAAAACAAATGTTGTACCTGGAGAAGAAATTCTTTTACACCTTTTAGAGAATCTTTCCATCTTTAGAGTTAAGATTGGAAAAAGTGACATGTTCTGCTTTAATGATTAATCATATATTAAATTTGAAAAATATGTTCAACCTTCAGCGAGAACTTCTCTAAACATGAAATGCAGCTGTTAAAATTTAAACTTTTAATACTTTTTTAACTATTCCGACAAATGTATTTTCCTGGTCAGCTGACATAAGGTTACGGGATCCCGATATAAAATTAAAAATCATGAGCAGTTGCCCAACAGACTACACCTGCGTAATTTTTTTGCAACAAAGAAAAGTTAAACATCTAGGTCTGTGGTGCAGTATTTACTGTTCCTTATAAGAAGGAAACTGTCACAATTTACTCCCCATTTTACTTAATCTCAGCATTTAATAAAACTTCATTTCACATATAACCTCGCAGTTATACAAATAGGAATCAGTGTAGCAGTTATTGTTGGAAGTCACGGAAATTGAGTTATGAATGAAGAAACACTCTTCACGTTAATCAATTAGCTAGAAACCTGCAAGATTTTGATACCTTCCGCTTGTTACTTACACTGAAGCACAACAAATATTGACCATGCTGGCGCTGTGCCATATGTAGCGGATTCTACACCAGGTAATCAAGAACATTTTTAGCTGCAGGTCACGGAGCCAGAAGGAAACTAAGTTGTAATCTGGAAGGAAATGCTCTTCATGATGAACATAAACATCTTGTTGTGAATCAAAACTAGCTCAAAAATCATTCTTTGTATTAAACTCATGAAAGTACTATGTTAAAAAAAGGAAAAATCAAATTAGAATATAAAGTTATTAAAAGGTTCAAGTACCTGTGGAATGTTTTAAAGACTTTTATCTATGAATGCCATAAATACTGGTAATGGTGTTATGAAAACGGTAAAGGTTTGCTCAATAATCAGTTATCATAATCAATCTGCCCATTCATTTGCTTGCAAAAAAAGAGTACATGAATAAGAAAACTCAAACCTCAACAATTAACGTGTTTGGCAATAAGGTACGGTTTACTCTAAACTTGTACTTTTAAGATACTTTTAAAGATATTTATAATGAATAGTTCAATTGTTTTATGTTGAAATCTAACAAAATGAAAATGGTGCAATTCTTTAAAACGAAATATTCATTACTTACACTTTGCTAAAGAGTTTATTAATGGCATTAAGTCAATCATTTGAACGTTTATTATTGATTTTGACAAAATCAATTCAGAAATCTATTTCATCACAGGTTTAGCGATTGATGTTATCAATATCAGACAACTGCTGCTTCAAGTCATGTATTTTGATCGATACATGTTGATCAAAAATAAACCACAGTAGTATTAA